>JAUZSU010146524.1:0-14989 GCA_034780255.1 Parotocinclus maculicauda | reverse complement strand
CGGGTAGTGATGCCAGAGACGAAGAGTTTCTTCACGGATATTACATACTGTACACGTTCTTTGGTCCGATTAATCTGCCTGAGTTTAAGATAATGGAGGCCTATAAAGACATTTTCTATTTTTGTAAATGTTTTCACAAAATTGTATAATGTTCACAAAAGAGTAATTAAACAGGGCATAATCGTACAAGGCTACCTCAGTAGGCTATGCTCTGAGCCAAGGCTGTGGCTGATGCTTTTCTGTATTCTTTATATTATAAAATAATATCAAAAGTCTAAACCAACAACAATGGCTCAAGACATGCCAGGCTTTGTAGAAATAGACAATACTTGTAATAAATTTATTGTAGCTTTGAGTATTTTCATGAGATTTATCAGCAATAATAAAACTATTAAAAACAGTTTAACTTTAATTTTTAAACCTAAAATCTTAAATGACACATAAAATTCCTGTCCAATGAGTCCTGCTGGGCAATCTGATCCTGTCCATGCCCCATGCCAGTGTGTTTTGGCAGTCTCGGGTGACCATAAATATGTCACTTGATACACAATCATGTCATTTGCATAATTAAACAACTTTCTTTGACTTTTCATTAGATTATTTGAAGATCTTGCTTAATAAAATGAACTCAAATGCTTCTTTTTTTAATCGCTTCATATTCATTTTGAAATATCCCCCACATTTTTGTGAACAGTGTATATAGCAGTATAACATAATGATAGCACATGTATAAGAATTAACATTCTTCTTATTTCTAATTTCCTTTATGCTAAATACATACAGAATCAAACCCCTTTAGGCTGCTATCAGATAGCTTGGGAAGCTCAGAAAACCTTTAGTATATTTAGTAGCCTCAGTGTTACAGTGTTGTTGTAGTAAAGAATCTTTTATCAAAGTGAATGATAGCGGCGATTTCTGAATATAGCTCTTAAAATACCCTCCAAATTGATGAATTGCACCTGTACAGGACGAATCTGGGCACTTGATTTGTCCCAGTGTAGGCAGTCATGCTTAGTCGCAGTGTGAGTGATGGAACTCGGTGCTGTTTTCAACTTGCTTTCACTTATTACTCTATAAATAAGAGCCGAGGTGAGACAGCCGGCACCTCTGACATCACGTCTGAGTCCCATTTGGGACTAGAGTCAACCATCAGTCATTGCGAATTCAGACTGCAGCATCCATCAGAGATAATTGGGGAATCACAGAGAAGAAAATGAGGCAGAGCAGACAATGAAAGCTTCAAGTTTTAAAAACAGACCAGTGATTTCCAACGACAAGCAAGGCAGAGCTTTCAGGAGGCACCTAGTAACTTTAGTTGAACCAAACAGGTTTCAGCAGGGCACAGACCCAGAAACCAGAACCATCCACACTTGTACACTAGTTTGCACAAAGACCTAGACCTAAGGAGCCTCCTGTGATGGAGATCAGGGCCCCCCTTACATAATACTGTTCCAAATTAAAGCCCCATGTGCTTTATTCAGCAGTCTAGGTGTTAATTATACACATATGCACTGTTTAACATCTTCGTTATGTTCCGTGAAACTGAACTAATGTTGACTGGGGCTGTGGTAACTTAGCCTGTAAGATTCTGGACCTTACCTTTGTATCTTTTATAAAATTTAAAACACTTACCAAAAACAAAAAAAGAAAGTAACCATATTTTTCTGCCTTTCAAAGCTATACAGTATATATCTTCTTTATTGAATTCACTATTGAAAGTGACAAATGAAAACTATTACTGTCTCTATTACATCTTTTCTTCACTACATTTCCCAGTGACTTTCTATGTAACACACAGCTGGATTTCCCCATTTAGGTCAGCAGAGTGCATGAGAATATCATATTGTGTATCGATTGCCTACAGAAAAAAAATCTAACTTTAGAGTATGTTCTCTGCTGAAATGAAATGTATGTGTATTATTCAGTTCAATTCAATTCAAGTTCATTTATATGGCGCTTTTTACAACGTAGCATTGCCTTAAAGCAGCTTCACAATATTACACTGTCTTAAAAGGCCAATCGCAAGTTGAGCAAGCCTAGGGCGACAGTGGCAAGGAAAAACTTCCTAAAATGGTAGGAAGAAACCTTGGGAGAACCAAGACTCAACAGGGGACCCGACCTCAATGGGTGGCTTAGATACTAACTAAATAAACACCAAAAGTATATCAAATTATTATCAGGTTCCATCGTAATAAACATCATTAAAAATATCGTAAATCAAGCCGCAAAAAGGGGAGAATCTGTATATAGGACATTTGTATTCTTTTTATTTATATTTATTCAGATTATTATTCTTAAGACCTCAATTGTTCATGTGAATGGACGTTGCTCTGGTGGACGTTAAACTACACACACCTGTATAACAATTCCAGAATTAATAAGGGAAGGGCAAACATATATCCATTTAGTTCATCTCTCAGAGAACGAGACTAACAAAGGGAGACACTTTCTTTATCTGTACAAACTGTTTTTTCACAGCCGAATCATGCCTGTAGAACATTCCACCTGACCAGAAGGCTCCAAAATTTACAAATTGGGTGTGTTGTGTAAATAGCAGCTAAATCAGTGCTCTCGGTTAAAAATTAAACAGTTAATACAGAGCTCAATTACGATCCATAGAACCCAGTTCTGATTTTTGATACAGAGCAAAACATTAGAGGTATGCCAGAAATCCCAGAGCTGATTCGATCACATATCTGATATACTGTATTGTTATCTCTAAGCTAAAGCTGAGTGGAGGAGAGTGCATTAGTGACATGTTTTGCTGACTGTGTTGTCTGGCACTACAGACCCAACACAGGAAGCCATCATCCACTGACCCACACCAACCATCCTGGAAGGAAGCAGAGTCTTGAAAACAAGCGCAGGAGAGAGTGAGAGCAAGAGGTAGGTAGGGGTATATCCAGTACTGTCACCTATTGTATTGTACATCTCTCGGTTTAGAAGAAACGGCACACTGAAGCACTGATCTACTGCTTGGTGTAAAAAAGCTGTAAACACGCGATTAAACAACGACGTAAGTAAATAGAAAAGCAATGTGATTTACCAGGAACAGGTGTCGAGGCTGCCTGCTCTTACGTGAAACCTTCATAAGAGTTCCCTCTTTTACAAACACCTGAAAGACACACACATACACATATGCAAATGAGGCAGATGGCCGTCTGGGTGTCATAATGTTTTATCTGTGAGGTGCCACCATGCTAATATCATTACGAGATGTGCTGCTGTGCTCTCTGTGTGCTGCCATATTTGTCTAGTAAATGAACGAATAATTAAATTACTGATTATATAAATAACAAATATTGTAACCATTACAGGATCTGCCTGAAAGGGTAATCTTTGCTTTCGCTTCAGTTTTCTTACATTCCTGTTGGCAAGGGCAGAGAAAGTTATCCCAGACAGGCACTCCAGCACCTCCTACATTTACATGAATGCTGTTTATAGCAGATACCCTTCTTCAGAGAGACTTACTGATACAGTAACTAATATAATCTTATAATCCAAGCAATTGTGGGTTAAGGGTCTTGAAAACAGCATACTCTGATTTCTTAGATTCTTGGGACTGTGGTAGCCTAGCGGTTAAGGTACTGGTAATCAAGGACTCTGGACCTAATAGTCCAGGTTTCAAATCCCACCTCTGCCAAGCTTCCACAAGACCTTTAACCCACGATTGCTCGAATTGTAAGTCGCTCTGGATAAGGGCGTCTGCTAAATGCCATAAATGTAAATGTAGATTGGCTTAAAGTCTTGATATCAGATTAATAAAGCCGATAAAGAGATCTTAATTTTATCTTAGCAATCAAAATCGGATTTCTTTGTGCATATATAACTTTACTCTGATTTCAATTGGTTTGCACGCAAAAAAAAGCCTGGAAGAAGTATAAACGCAGATGCCAGGGGGGCTTATTTGCTGCTTTTTTTCCAAAGACCTGGTTGCTTGTTCCCCTTGCAGGATCTGGCAACCCAGAATTAAGCACAGCATCCATAATATGGCAACCATACACTTTGAAGGAGACTCTGAATCACAGTATATGCTCCAGCAAATTAAGAATTTCATTATTTGATGATTTAAACTTGAAGTTTATGTCACAAAGTTCGGTAAGATTATTGGCTGGTTTAAAATTAGAAATCCAGTTATCCAAACTCATGTCAACTCATTAATCGAATTACTGGCAACATCTTATTTTCTGCAGTTATCTGGTTGTTAAGTGCATGTAAACACACTCAGTGAGACAGGTCCTGGGTCTCGCCCTAGGCTTGCTCAATTTGGGATTATTGTTATAAGATAATATAAATTGCAATATTGTAAAGATTCTTCTCAGTACCCCACTGTAAAAAGCACAACAGAAATAAATCTTACTTGACTTGACCCTTTGGAGTCTGAGTCAAGAATAATGTTCCTGGAATAGGTCTAGTGGGAGCAGTTTAGAGGGCATCTTTTAATGAGATGCCCATACCACCCCAACTGGCTTCTCTTGCTCTGAGGCTTCCCAAAGCTGACAAACTTCTCACATTGTCACCACATTTCTGCCACTTATACAATTAATATTCAGTTGCTGCCCAAAGCTTATGACAGTGGTGTCCTGGTGTCTTGGTAACCCATATAACCCTGTTGGGATCAGCCCAAAATGGTGATGTAGAACCATATTTTGGGCTCACCACCTCCACCCTCAGTCTTACCCCCGCAGTCCTGATAAAATATGTCAAAAAAACATGTTTTTTTTATTCTGCTTTGTTTCTTAGCATACATTGCCTTACTTTAATCATCCATTTAGTTATTTTAAAAGAGGATTCCCCTTCCATGCCATGTCAACTCGTGACATTTGAAGTTCTGCAGAGTTTAATTTCTAAATTTGCTGTGGGTTTATTTTGTTAATTTAACAATGCATCCTATATACATTACACCTTATAGGGAAACATGCTTTGGACTATGAACAAAGTTTGAATGGCCTTCCAGAACCAATTAAATTTAAATTCTGAGGTTCCACTGCAATGGTCTCTTGGGCAACGCAGTGGTCTGTTACACCAGGGCCACTTCAGGGACATGGGTCGAGTCCTGGCGGTGCACTCTATCCTGTTCAGACTGTGCCATTTTGTGTATGAAACACTTACTCTTCCTGGCTGGAGCACACTTCTCTTCCCTTTCACGCTGTACTCAATGTGGACCAGGCGCAACAGGTTCTCCTGGGAGTCAGTGATAGACAGAATGGGGAGGAAGGGGAGGAGGGACGAGACAGCAGGACACAGAGATAGGAGAGGACGACAGGAACAAAATGAAAAGATCTGAATGGCTTTGTTTGTTCTGTGAGTGTGAGGGAGGAAAGGAAAGGGAAGAGCTGGTCGGAAATGAATAGCTCTGCAACAGATAGAAGGATCCTCTATGTGTGTGTGTGTTTGTGTTTGTGTGTGTGTGTGTTTGTGTGTGTTGATGTGTGTGTGTGTGTGTGTGTGTTTGTGTGTGTGTGTGTGTGTGTGTGTGTGTGTGTGCATTTGGGGAAGCCTCTGAATTACATTCTTTGTTTCCATACATCTGAAAGCTTTTGGTGGCATCACTCCACCCTTGAATGTAGCATCATGTGGTAAATATTTTGCCAGAGCTATGATCACGCCCACTCTGACATGTGTACTTACCCCATCTTTTAGGTTCTCATTGGCTTGATCTGCAACTTCGGACACAATCACCAATGCAGCTGCAGAGAAAGCAGATATATATAAGAACTAATGGCTGAAAGTTTGGTGAGAAGTAAATGAACAAATACACATTTACAGCATTTAGCAGACTCCCTTATCCAGAGCATCTTACAACTGATACAGTTTTACAATTCAAGCAGTGGTGGGTTAAGGGCTCAACTGTGGCAGCTTGGCAGAGGTGGGATTTGAACCTAAGACCCTTCAAGTTAAGTACGCCTAACAAGTATTCAAACTAATGGCTTTATTGTTTATAACATCTGTCAGGATTTATGTTGAATTACAATGGACCCAGCACAAACCCAAAGGAGTGCTGAGACTCAGAGCCACTGGCTATCGAACTCAGGAACATGTCCATATTTGATGCCAAGAAACAATTACACCGAATCTCTCACTAGTTCAGTGTGTTTGCCTGTCCGCCAAAATCCAGGTGTAAAATATACACTCGAGACTCGATAATGGACTAACATCCTAGAGTCTCAATACTCGACCCAGACTCAAACATTGAGACTTGATTTGACACACTATTGTCTTGAGTCCAAACTCAAGTTCACACTTTAAGACTTGACTTGGACTCACAAGTTAGACACTAAAGCTATGACTCATGGTACTGACTGGAAATTCTACTTAGCTCTGGGTGCTACAGACCCTAGACTAGACTCTGGCAGACACAGATTAGACACACTTGAGACTGCACCTCAGAGCTTATCGACTTGACTCAGACTAGCATGCTAATTACTGGAGACTCAGATTGGCAAACTATAGGCTTAAGACTCAACCAAATCTCACGCACCACTCGATTCATAATCTCATGCTAAAGACGTTTATTCACAAGCTATACACTTAAGTCTCGATTCAGCACCCTACAAACTTAACAGACTCTAGACTAGACTGGAACTTAAATGACAGAGATTGGACTCAGATTGCTGACTCAAGACCAACCTTGGATTCACAGCTTAAAGATTCAATATTGTAATTGCTCCCTACATACCCTGATAAAAACCCGAGACTCGCTTGTGACTTGCACCCAAGAGACCCAGTTTGGACTCGTACAGGCCAGACTTGATACTCATCTCAAAACTGTACCTTAGAGACTATCGATTTGACATTCGATAGCATGCTACAGACTGAGATTTGCATCCTAGAAACTCAAAACTTGACTTGTATTCACGCTAAAGACCCACAGGCTCATGAGACTCATGCTAAAGATCCGAGGCTCGATTCAGACTTCAACCTTAAAGAATGGACTAGGACTTGTTAAAGACTAAAGACTTATATAAGATACTCAGGTGCAGTTTAGGGACAACAACTGATCCAACGCACGTCTGTCATATGTGGGAGGAGACCGGAATACCAAGTAGAATCCTACACAGACGTGGAGAACATGCAAATTACACTCAGACAGTGGCTAGGTCTCGAAATCCGTGTATCTGGAGCTGTTAGTAAACAGTGCTAACCCATGTGCCAAGACTATCTAATATCATAAGGATCACAGTATTGTAGTATCATAAAGAAACAGAAACATAACACATTATGACAATGATTAAATGTTAATAAACTCACAGGGTCTATGTGAATTCTAATTGATTATAAATAGAAATGCCCTGTATATTTAAGCGTTTCAGTTTGTTTGAGTCAATTAACATTTGTCTAACCTAATGGATACAATAAGGAATGAAGAGTTCAATACCTTGTGTGTCTTCATATTCTTTGGAATCAGGAGAAAGGTTGTTCAAGTAATCTGGAAAGAATGAAGTAGCAAATTCTGAGTAAAAATACGATAACACACCCTATCAGAAACCATATAAAAAAATTTTGGGGATTAAGCTGTTATTCTGAAATACAAATCTTAGGCCACCATTAAATTTGTTGTTTTAGCAATTATATATCACCACACACACACACACACACACACACACACACAGTATAACAGTATATATATAGGCAGTTTTTTCTGATTTTGTTTACGTTTTTTCTTTTAAATACTGCGTACAAGTATTTAAATAAATATGCAGATAAATATTTATATACGGTCATGCTAAGGCAATGGTATATCAAACCTTGTGTTGGCCTAAGACTTGTTCACAGTACCATATGTTTTACGCTTCAGTAAATGTACCTTTGTCTGCCACAGGATTTCTCTCATTTTAAATCTGACCACATTTGTAGTTGCATCTTCACGTCTTTTTTATGCCATGATGGATAAAATCTAACACAGTTCCATTGTTTCTACATCTGAAGGTCATATTAAGGTCGATAAACTGTAGACAGAGTTTGGAACTGGTCATTTAGAGGATGTAGGACATCCGCACCGCAGTCTAAAATCCCATTCCGGAGAAATACAGAGACTCTGGAAATGGGGACCTTCGGGAAACCAGGACAGAACCTGGTATATGGGATGTAAATGGGTTTAAAACCAGTGCTCTACCATTACAAGCAAGGTTTGTATCACACCTCTGGAGAGGTTATGTTTGAATTAATTTCTTCTGGATTCTGTATTGGCTTCTGGGTTTCTATTAAGTGATCTCATAGTGTTCTTCAGGGCTTTGTTCTAGCTTCATGAGTTTCTGCCTGCCCAGGGGCTCCAAAGTTTCAGTGCTGTTTTCGGAATGGTAGTGGAGTTTCAAAGACTTCTTGCCAGGCATCACATATAAGCATGATTGGCTTTATTGAGGGATGGAGATGCCAGACAGGGATTCATACCCTTTCACTGCAACACATCTGGTGTCCCGTCCAGGGCACACCTATGCCTGAGCCATGTGCCATCAGGGATAGGTGCAAGGTCCCTGTGAGCCTGACCAAGATAAGCATGAATAAAATGTGAAAAAAGATTTCTGGTTGCAAACATCGGAACTAGCTTACCTGTGAGGAGCATGCGGTACTGAAGGACACGCACAATGACCTGCAGCAGCTGGTGTTTCACGGGAATTGGCACTCTCTCTGAATTCAGCTGCTGTCACACACACACATACACACACACACACACACACACACACACACACGCACACACACACACACACACACACACACGCACACGCACACACACACCATTGACATTTTAACAATATACAGTATATACATTACAGTAGTGTTCACACCATAGATACAGGTGTAACATAATCACGTCTTCACCACACAGACCCTATGCAAGCTACTGAAAAAATAATCATTCCAAGGGCATCCATTGACCTTTGCCTACTGTTTGTCTACAGGGCAAACACACAACCTCAATAAGCGTCATTCAATCCCTCAATTATTCATTATCGACAGAGAAAAACTAGCGAATGAGTGAACTGGTCAGGCTAAAGGGGAGTGCAAAAATCAATCAAGTCCTAATTGACTTTGACAAGTCTTTGTGTAGGGTGACTCGGAGGAGGCTGCAGACTCAAAGGGCGAGCTGGAGGTCAGATAACTGAAGAATGATGGGATGTCTCAGTGATAAAGGTAGAGTGAATGTGGGTAGGGCATCACCTGTGAAAGTAACAAAACAGGAATGCTCATGCATAGAGGTTTTCCTGAACCTGTAACACAATGCCATGCTTGGGCAACCTTCTGAGGTTGAAGTAGATACAGTCTTCTGAGGTAGAAGTAGATACAGGCAAACCAGAAGTTCAGTTCTGACCCAGAACAGAACGTAGTGGGGAGATGGAAACATCAGACATAGATAGAACTGGGACGGGACCCAGAAGAGAGATTCCTTGAAAGGCCAGAACCCAGTGGTGGGACTTCTTGAAACCCTAAACAAAACTCAAATTTACAAACCACAGTGGCATAACAGCGAAGTGCTTTTTCATGGCGCTCATCTAGTCTAATTTGTTGCCTGTCTGCTCCTTAGTTTCTGCCTCATGAGAGGGTTCTGAGTTCATCATGTCATGGGGCTGGGTGAGTGCCACGTTTAGTGTGACTGCGTAAGATACAAGATCACTAAGACTGGAATGAAGATCAGTAAAAAAGAGTATTACATACAACATATTACATACATACACCATATAGTTTGACTATATGATATATATGGTCATAATACCATTGCCAAAAGACATTTGGCTTAAGACATTTGTGCAGTACTGTATATTTGTATTTATTTCATACTGTCCGGCTTCTAAATATACTGATCACAAAAATAAGGGCATACTTCAAAATGAAATCTCCCGTAATAAAAGATTCCCTAATAAGCAGTGTAGATATCATATATGGGTCCTCCTTGAGATTACTAATGGTCTGCATGTTCCGAGATATAACATTTAGGACGAGCTCGTCCCATTTAGGATGAGCAGCCAGCTGGAGTGAGGCTCGTTCGGTGCCGACGACAGAGGACTGTGAACACAGGCGAGCGCACGAGTACGGGACAGGGTACCCTCAAAGTGCCCCTAAAAATACTAAATACCTCGGGGGTTCCCCCCGTACGCGTCCATCGGCACTAAAAGCCCCCTGAATGTAACCACTAACCCTAAAGGTGTGCGTAAGGGTCCGAGCACGCCGGTGGTCGGGTGCGCGTACCGAATGAAAATGACCTGGCACCGAACAGCGCTAAAACCCACACCTAAATAGCAGGAGAAGCAGCTGTTAGAAATCAGGTCATAATTTGGACACTGGATATAAACCGCCTCACCGATAGCCCTGTAATGGCGACCGGCGAGGACAGCCGAACACTCCGGGGTAAAAGGTAGGAACCCTAACAGTTGGCTCTATGATTACTTATATATCAGCAACTACTGTACAGAGCATCAGGCAGACAGTCAGGCAGACACAGGATACAAATCGATGTAGCTCAGCAGTCTACCTTGGAGTTACATCAGTTTGTTTCTCACCTTTGTAAGGTGAGATTTGAGTTGTGTTTTGTGTTGCAAGGTATTCAAAGGTTGTCTCCACAGGGTGGGAGGCATCTCTTCAACTAAGGGCAAGCCTCTTCTGTTAAGTCAGGATGAAGGTCTCTGTTCTGTCCTGATTTCATCTGCTCCTAGACCATAAGACCTTTCACTTCGATGAGTTTGCTTCAAATTTCCAAGCCCTTATATATTTTTAATTAAAAAAAAACTGTGCCCACAATATTTACTGAAAAAAACAACGCCAGTCTTGGTTTCAAAGTCATTGCAGCCTTTAGCAGACACCGCTTTTTTCTCTGGGTCCAGCAATATTTTTTCATACATGCAATTAAGGGTTAAGAACCTTGCTCAAGGGCTCAACGGTAGCAGCTTGGCAATGCCTGTACTTAATAGTCAAAAGTCTGGTATCTTAATGACTGTGTTAGACTAGTAATTGTGTTATGTAATTAGTATTGGATAATGTTTTTGGAAATGAAACCTGTGACAGCAGAGGCAGCTATTGAAATCATTTTTATCTCTCCATTTCTTCTGTTTTCCAAATCCTGCTCATTTTTTCTAATTAGAATTGCTGTTATCATTCAAACATTATCTGTCTCTTTTCATCTCTCTGTTGATTATCCCCATGAGCTTCGTTACCTCATGAATTTCTCTTCTCGTTCAACCGATTGTCTTAACTTTCTCCTCTTTAAAAAATTAACAAGTCATCAAAGGCAGCCGGATGTGACTAACATGATCTTGGTGTTAAAACTATAAATCACCTTGTCCTGATTGTTGGTACTAAAAGTGTAATTCAATTGCTGAACAAGTGGACTCTGTACCCAGCTAGTGTGAATGTGGATGGGGGGTGGGGAGGGGTAATATTTAGCTCCCTTTAACTGAACTGGAATGGTGCCAGCGACTGAGTGAGACTGCGACCGATGCCACTGTGCAGACAGGCTACACAAATCAGAACAGTGTGGACTTCTGCGCCCGGAGCTGATTTAATTTAGGGCCGTTAAAGGCGACTGCTTCACTAATTAGCTCTTGTCTGCTTAATTGCTCAGATGCCAGATAAATGCATGTAACAGAGTTGTTGTGTCTTTATCTCATGCCATCCACCTGCACAATTTAAGAGCTTACCATAACCCTGTACATACATCAGGGTGTGAGGGAAAGGGAAGAGCAAACTACAGCACATTTGACTGGAAGCAGTAAATACCATTGTCTTTTCACCCTTTCACATCTTTTCCTTTCAGTCTCACATCCACACTCTCATTCTATATAGTTTTTATTTTTTTTCAAAGTATCCCATGAGATTTTAGGGGAAATCATATAGAAAAAAAGGTCAAACTAAGGTTTTGATTTCTAAAACTTGCTCAGTATGTGTTACATGATTCTTCTGGAATATAGGAAATATATGAGCAAGGGATACACCAAATTTCTGTTGAATTATTTTGGTAAATTAAATTAGTTCATTAACATTTATATGTCTTGGTTATTGTCACAATTAGGAAAAAATAGTTTTGGTATCTCTTTTAAATTCAAGATATTACAGTGTTAATAAAATATTTAAAAAATGTGAAATAATAGCCAGCCCTGTAAATACGCATTAATCTATTCAGTTTACTTTGCTTCACATATTGTTATGCTGCAAGTAATCACAGTGTCTACAAAGTCTGCAGTACAAAACTGGATCAGAACAAGTCCATTACACCAGTTTGTGCTGATTATTCCTTTTTAACCAAAGCCTCATGAAGTAATGTCATTGATAACGGCTTAAATAAAGAATCATGCAGTGACATTTGTGTGCGCCAAGCTCAGGTGAGAATCAGCAGTGATTATGGGACTGAAAGAATCAATAGAGGCACAATTACATGTAATTGTAAAAGGCGATGAAGAAGAGCAGGCTGGAAGGAAGGACTTAAGTACTGCTTATTTAAACAGAACTATTCTTTAATGTTAGCACAGCAGAGTTCATTGATGCGTGACTATGTGTGAATGTGCTGCGCTTTAAGTTGTTTGGCATTAGCACTGACTTGGCTTAAATGTATCACTTACATTGATCGTAAGCTCTGCTGTGGGATGCTTTTAGATGAGATCAGGACAGTGGATTATTTCACTATTCATCTCTGTCTCTCTGCGTTTCTGCTTTAGATTGAGTAAGCCTTCCAAAAAGTGCTGAATACAGATGCTCATGAATATGAATGAGCCGGGACAGTTGGCCTCTTGTCACTGGTGATTCTAATCTCCATTTAGATGTCTGGTCAGTGAATAAACTAAGCATGTGAGTATATAGGTTGAGGACCGCATGCGTACACTGTTCCAAGTCAAACCAATAAAACAGACTGAATAACGAATAACGTTGATTATCTTGCGAGAACAGAGCATGTTAAGCTCTGGCATATATTAGATGGTAAGTGGACAGTTAGTGATCATAGTTGATGTGCTGTAGAAGTAAAGAACTAAATGACTTTAATAAATAACAAATCGTTATGATGACTGAGTCACAGGACCGGTCGTCTGGTCCATTAAGCTTAGTTTTATTTTCCATCATGTGGAAGGTGGGCTACAAGTGTGGTGTTCACTTTTGGAAGTGCTGCGGTAGCCTAGTGGTTATGGTACTGGACTCTGGACCTGATGGTCCAGGGTTCAAATCCCACCCTTGCCAAGCTGCCACAGTTGGGTCCTTAAGCAAGATCCTTGAATTGTAAGACTGTATGAATTGTAAGTCGCTCTGGATAAGGGCGTCTGCTAAATACTGTAAATGTAAATGTCAATGTAAATGTAATGCACTGTGGGAAAAGACAAGTCCTGTGGAGGAAGTGTGATGTTATGGGGAAATCCTGGAATGGATTTCCATACCACCTACCTAAACATAACTTAGGAGCCTGATTGGTGATTATACACTGCTCTCAAAAACGATGGGATATTTCATTACGTGATATTTGAAGGATATACAGGATTTTTAAAGTATCTCCTTTATACTATATCCAGTATATTTTGAGCCATTTAATGCTTTTCTTATAACCACACTGTAACTAAGTACCTTAAAATAACACTCATATGATTTAGGTTAAATAAAATTCATTTTAAATGAACAAGTGTGGGGCAAAGAGAGGGCTTTCCAAATTTCTAATACAGGCATGAGCCTAACATTAATCCAATCCACATCCGAGGCCTTAAGAATTATATTGGGAAATAAAAATCTGTCTTATATACATCTAAATGACACCTGAATGGCAAAAAACTACAGTATTACAAAAGAACCTTTGCAACACCTGCTGACAGAAAAGATCATTGCAGTCTTTCTGTTATTTAGCAGACACCCTTATCCAGAGCGACTTACAATTAATACAGTTTTACATTTAAGGTAATTGTTGATTAAGGGTCTTGCTCAGTTACCCAACTGTGGCAGAGGTGGGATTTGGACCCTAGAACTTCTGGTCCATAGCTCAGTACATTAATGGTACTATACTCAATGTTTTCATTAATATTATTACTTAAAATAAATGGTTTTCAGGTTCAGTTTTGGTCTTTTTTAATTATTGTTTACATGAACCTGGCTGTAATGTTTGGAGCGGCAACACATGACATGAGCAGACAGACTTTTAGAGAACTGTGCTCTGGCACGGTACAAGGCAACTGGGCACAGTGTGAGTTCGCCCTAAGTGAAATAGAGTTAGGGCTGTTACCTCGTTACACTGTTAAATGTATGAACAAGTACAGTATAATAAATCAAATAATGTCGTTTCTGGCGATTCTCATTAGAATGTTACCTTTTTGTTTTATTGCAAGTTGTCTGTAAATGTTCCATAAAACCTGACTGAAACCTCACCATAATCATGTAATTAAACAAATCTAAAAAGTCTATTACTTGTACAATGAAAAACAAAAGTACTTTATCTATATTTTTTACAATAGTATTCCTAGACACACGCTTGGTTAATCCTAAAAAAAGTCTCACCTCAAATTGCTTGACAATATCAGCGAAGGCTTTGCTCTGTCTGCAGCTGTCCTCCAACAGAGCCATGTTGCGGTCATACTCGCCAATGTAGGTCACGAAAATCCCAAAGTCCTCACGGCACGTCAAGAAAACCTCCACCATGCTTGGGTTCTCCTCCCTGAAGATGAATGGGAGGCATTAGATGCTTTCTTCTGAGCTGCAGAGGTTATCCAAGGACACGTCAAGACTTAATGATGGCACTGCTATGGCATAGAATATATCACTAAAGGTATACGAGGACTAATCAGAAGCAGCGCCTGCAAAGTAAACTGGCAGGTTCTCAAAAGAGCGTCAGTATTAATACTCGTCCACTTAATACTAGTGGTTTCATGAAGGCTTGCTTAAAAATCATAGATTTTATCTTATTTTTATAGATAGAAAATTTCAGGATAGAAACTGATAAAGGTGTATGGGGATGTGATTAACCGTACAGTCGCAGCCGACTCTCGGTCACTTGATGGATCATCGATCTCCACACATTTCTGTCCTTCATCGA
>JAUZSU010146513.1:0-14990 GCA_034780255.1 Parotocinclus maculicauda | reverse complement strand
GTGTGTGTGTGTGTGGGGGGGGGGGGGGGGGGGTGCACACACTGGGGGAAGTTCAGGGCTTGCAAATCTGAGGGAGATGAAAGCAGTGGATTTGTATTAGATAAGAGAGGTAGACGCATAGGAACACGAGTCCATTTTCAGGGGTAAAGTCACCTCTCCCAACCCATTATATATCCCCAATCCCTAATAACAAGGCTTTTTGTCCATTCTTCACGTTAGCATTACCTCGATTTACATGCATACCAATAATCTGATCATTAACAAACTGTTGCTATATTGAAGGGTCTTGCAAAGTGCTCACTTAGATATCTTAAATCACAGTAAGTTTGTGAACAGAATTGTTGAAAATCCAATAAACACCTGGATCTGATCCCAGTGGCAGGGTTACTCAAGTGCATACATTTCCCTAATCAAATCTAAATGTTATAATCATAGATTTGCACATGGACACAAACCGTGCAAAATCAGGCTGCATATCAAACCCCACACTGCATGGCAAATGAGCAGCTTACCACTGAAGATCTCACTACATTACAAACTAACAGGTCGGCATGAAGAACAAAATTATTATATTCTATTTGTTACAATTTAAAATCAAGTTTGACTAATGTTGAGACATCTGCCACTCAAATATGCTACCCCATCACCCCTGGCCTGGCTGGAGGCTCCACAAACACAAACAGCTGTGACCATGGGAAGGTCAGGAGAAGAAACTTCTCTCTGCCATTGCAACAGCAGCTCTATTGGCCAATCAAGCTATTAGCAGGCATGTGCAGGGCATGGCCTTCTTGTAAAAGGAAGCGATCGGCAGCCACGAGTTCAATTGCGCCACACACAGAATTATACCAATATAATCATTATATCCTATACAATACTGCTGAAATAGCAGCAGAGGTACTTGTGGAGATGTGACTGAAACCAATCTCAATGGCATATTCATGTTGATCTGGACATTTCTATTATCAGATTACTGAAGTGCATGTGGACCTGGTTCACTTGGCAGCGAAGTGAATTGTGTGCATGTGCGTGTGCGTGTGCAAGCTCTGCTTCCTCTAACAGCTGGATTATTCAGGGAGAAAACAAGATCAGTGTCAGCTCTTTTCCTTACTGTTTTACTAAGAGGGACAGGAGGAGGCAGCATAGGTGCAGAAGACTTAAACAGTCCCCTCCACAGTTATTGGAAACCCTGGTGGTGATTTTGATTAATCTTAGGCTAAAACATAGAACAACACCATTAATGGAAGTAAATTTAGTCTGAGGAAGACAGACTTAAGAAATAAATATTTTAACAAAGCCACATATTCCAAAATTATTATTATTTTTCCTATGTTTTTCAAGTTGATTAAAGTGTCTAGGAACATTCACACGTTTCAATTGATATGCAGTGTTCCCTTGCCACTTCACGGTTCACCTTTTTGCAGACTCGGTGCATCATGGGTTTTCAAAATATATAAAAGGAAAAAAATATATATATCGCGGAACTTTCACATATATATTTTTTAAATTTATAAATATATTACAAATATTAATTCTATCAATAAAGGAATGTTATAAATATATATAAATAAAATATTAGGATTTACAGTAAATAGCTGTTGTGTCTACTGAATGTGTAGGATATGACGTGCTGTAAGCTCGTACGGACAGAGCATGTGTGATACGAGAGGGATGTATGGTGCGTTAAGTAAAGAGAACGTTCCATTACTTCAGCTTGTTGCTTGATTATTCAACAGTTAAAAACACTACAATAGCGTATTTACTCAGCGGATGAACACTCACCAAAAACGAGAAGTAAGACTAGAGCATCAGCTTTCTGAGTCACTACTTGCCGAAATGACAAGTTTTTATCTGCGATGTTGTGTTTGATGTTTGTGAAAGTTTCATTATGGACTGAATTCATTCAAGCCCTACGATGCCACCCAAACATTCTGCAAGTTCTACGGCTAAAATAGTGTATAAATACATAAATAATTTTAGCGTCCCTACTTCACGGATTTTTGTTCATCGCGGGTGGTCCTGGAACGTAACCCCTGCCATAAACGAGGGGTATACTATACTAACCCCTAATATATATACTACACACTAAGCCCTGTCCAGTGAAACAGATATATAGAATACATACATGCAAGCATCCTTACGTAACCCTTTTAGTAGGGGTGAGTGATATTATAACATTGTCTTTGCCTCAAGAGATTGTGAGAACTGTCATGGTCAAAGCATTTAATTACCTAAAAAATGCTAATGTGGCATCTCAAGGCATATTAACAACAAGCTACACTATTTGCTAGTCCTTCTGCCATTTTCCCTGACAGACATGATTCAAGTGATTAAAGAGATAACTAAACCAATAATAGACTGTCTGGGGGAAACAAAATGAATCTGTTCAATTTCCCAAAAAGTACCCAAAAGGTCCCCAATTTTAACAGTCCAAGCCATTAGGAAGTAAAAGTGGATGAAGGGTTGGTACATGACTACACAATCATGCCTGGTACAGATTACAGATATGATAGTATGAATTTTGGGTGACGCGGTGATGTAATGGTTAGCACTGTTGCCTCATGGCTTCATGATCCCTGGTTTGATCCTGACACTTGGCTTCATCTGTGTGGAATTTGCATGTTCTCGCCATGTCTGCATTCTCCAGTTTCCTCCCATGTTCCAGAGATGTGTGTTAGGTTAATTGGTGTTTCCAAAGTGCCCCTTAGTGACTGAGTGTGTGAATG
The DNA here is from genome assembly GCA_034780255.1 of Parotocinclus maculicauda. Lineage (NCBI taxonomy): Eukaryota > Metazoa > Chordata > Actinopteri > Siluriformes > Loricariidae > Parotocinclus > Parotocinclus maculicauda. Next base: position 12,267 of record JAUZSU010146513.1, on the reverse strand, counting down.
TGTGTGTGTGCCCTATAGTAAATTGATGCCCCACTATCTAGGATAAGACAATGACTATAAATATAATGGTAATTATTCTGCAGAAACACACTCATTTAACCTCTTAACACTCCAGGCGTTTTTTCAATTTTTCGCCTAAAATTACATACCCAAATCTTGAAGCTTTTTACTGCGACAGTCCATAAACTACAGAAATTTTCATGATGTAATGTTACTGAAAAGCCTTCAAAATTGTACTAGAAGGCACTTAAATATATTAAAATTATTCTGCAATGGTAAAAATATGCTAAAAACAACATAAAAACATAGGCGCTTTTCTAAATTTTATTTTAACTGCATTTAACTTTTCTCACTGAGATGCGACATTTTGTTTAATTCTGACAGCCATATATACCACCAGGAAACGGGTTACATTTTGAATGGAAGTTCAGTTAATTCTATATTTCAGTGGAGTTACATTTTTATTAGTAGAGAAATGTGTTGAGTTGCAAATTAGTTTTAAAATCCAACCACAAAAAATGTTATGAGTAATTTCATGGATTGTGTGCAGTATCACCCACGCCTACCTTACAGTTTCAGATGAGTCCACTTTACCATAACATATTAGGCAGCTGGTCATAATATTGTGGCTTGTTGCTGTAAATTACCAATGAATACGAGTCATTTGTTTGTATTTCAGTTGGGTTGAGAGAATATTGTGTTAGCACTGTAATTTTGGAATGCTATCTTTGCCCATAGTGTGCAGCCTTTAACTTTGTCCAGGACCCCCTCCCTTTGAGCCTATTGTCTCCCTGAAGGCTCTAAGAATAGTTAGTTTTATTGTATACAAAATTAAATTTATTCTAGAGCCTCTTAAACAATCCAGGGCATAGTTTCTGCTTTGCTGCTGTCTTTTTGGTACAGTCCCAGGGGGTTGTGCAGGGTTAGATAACCATTTCTCACCATCAATTTCAGACAGTCACAGACATCATAGTCCCAGAGAGAGGTTCTAAGAAGGGAAGGGCAGCAGAAGAAGGTGGAGTGTGTTTGTGTTTTTGTGTGTGCCATGCCTTGGTGTGTGTGCCATAGAGTGAGTAATTGACTTGCAGTGTGTCTGTGTTTGCACATGTGCTCTAGGCACACTTTAGTCATGGTTATTATTGCTATGAGCATGGAATGTGTGCTCACATGTAAGTGAAAATGTGTGTTTAGCTGTTACAGAATCAGAATGATCAAACATCACCCAGCCACTGCACAGATAATGTCTGTTGTTTTTAGTTCTTTCCTGCTCTTCCACCAGATTACCAGGGAGTCGGAAGTCTACTTTTTTTCACAGCTTAGATAATATGGTTTCATAACGAGGAGTGAGGACAGAAGAATACAGTTTTATCTTGTGAAGTGTTAAATAAACTGAGGTTTTGATATTGGTTTTTATGAATACAGAGCTTGGTTTCATATTTTAGTTGGGTTATAACATTACAATTGTCACTAAATTAACCCGATTCATGGTAATGTTAGCTACATTTTTTCAGCTGAAAAAGAAAAAAGCTCAGAGAGCAGAGAACAAACACAGATAGCAAGCTATACTGCTTACAAAAAGTAGGGGATATTTCATTAGGAGATATTTTAAAATGCAGTGTAATTGAGTTTAAGGTAACATACCCTTAATGTGTGCTTACGATGTTTCAGCAGTATCTTTCACGGAGAGCAGGATGACAGGCAAAACACGGCCGCAGAAAAGCATTCCTTTCTGCGCAAATATTTAGCAAACGTTGCACCCTGTATTATAGGTACTATTAAAGTGTATACATGGGCTTTGTTTTGACTGCTTCAAACGAGGTAGCAAAGGATGTGATTATGACATTGAGGGACAGGACAGAGGAATCAATACATATGGTGAATGCGAGTGACAGCAGCACAGGACTGCGCCAAGGGCATGTGTGGGGGTAACGAAGTCCAAAATAATTTAAATAACAATAGAAACCAAAAAGGTAGATTATTATTTCCTTTACCTATGTGCCAGTCAATGCATGGGTGTTCAGTTTGGGGAGCAGCGCATCAAGAGCAAAAATGTTGTCTGTCATTTCGTGATCTCTACAGACAAGCAGTCTGTTAACACTGTTGATTAAGGTCTCAATGTATTTGAATTTTTTGTGTCATTTAAAAATGAGGGTGTGCTCTACTACTTTACACTACTGATCCTTGATGCTTGAGTTTAGGGAGTTTATATTTTTTCACTTATTAGATGCTTATTAGATGCTTTGCAGTATTTGTGAAACAAAACACAGCATATTACAACACTGTACATAAATGCATTTAAATGTAACTTAAATTAAAACACACCAACACATAAACACTAAAATAAATATACACTGCTTATCATAACATTTTAGACTTGTATTATGTTATAATTGTACTATATTATATTATAGTGTATTATAATAAGAAAGCTGAGTATAATTTCTCAGTAAAATTAGTATAAGAATATCTAACTACAGGTGGATGAATGAAAACACTGACTGACAATGATAAGATATTAAATTATTATAATCTTTTTTAGCATGTAGTTAAGCATTTTTAGGCATGTAGTTAATAATTAAATAGTTTTATTCTTGATTCAGAATTCCTGATTTAGCTGGCGTGTCAGTAGTGTGTTGTGTCTGAACCATATACGAGATGACAGTGATAGCTCAGTGGTTAAGTGTCTGGATTACTATATAAAAAGGTGTGTGTTGAAATCCTAGGTTTATCAAGCCATCATTCGATTGGCCCTTGAACAAAATTTAAGCACAGTTATTCTTGAATTTATATTGCATGATTGTTTTTCCAAACTACCAGTAAACATAAGGGGAAAAAATAAGCAAGAGAGCCTCATACTTGTTCCATTACAATTTGATGGATTAGATTGAATACGTTTTTCAACGAGACCGATAAAGAAAGTACATTTTTACAACTTAAAAGCCTTCTGGTTGTAATAGGATGCAAATTACAACCATATGTAGATTAGTAAAAACTGGATTATTAGTTGTAATTAAAAGTGATGAAAGGTGAAGGCCTACGTTTGTTGCTTAATGATTTGGAGTGAAGGCCATATGGAACACACATGGACCGTAGCACTCTAGCTTCTACCAGGCAGATTCATTTCTGTGATGCGATTGCACTCAGCAAAAGGACACAGATAATGAGAAGCTTTTATGGTTGTATTGTGCTTTTTGTCTGTGATAAATTAGCTTATATGTTCATTTCCCTCTCGTTTATCGTAATCAGCTTTATTTTTAACAGAATCAAAGTAGTTTTAATGGTAATAGGGAAGGTGGTGGTTTATGACGATGATAAAGCTTTCTCATAAGGATTTGATTGTGCGTTTTGTAACGACTCAGCAAATTTCGAAGTGGTGTTAAAGTGTCTCCTTCAGCCATTGCTCTTCATTTGAGATCAAGCTAAAGTAGTAATTGTGTGCACAGTGCCAAAGTTTGCTTATTCTTTGATCTGAGCTCTTTAAGCTGATAAACTTTGTCACTAAAGTCTCTCACTAGTCTAAGCCCCTTGATGCGCACTAATTATGTGCAGACAGGCTGAGCAGGTTAAAAACAGCTCTGCCCATGCTCTGCTTAGACTAAGGCATAAGTTAGACTAAGTGCTTTGAATTTTATAGGCACCAGCACTACCTAAATCAAGATATATTGACCTGTACGGTCCGAATTCCAAGTCTTTGCCAAAGCTTTTTCGTCTGCTAAGCTCATTCAAAAACAGTATGTTTTTGTTGGACAAGAATTCCCAACTATGTGCTATTTGACTAACGGTGAGACATATCGGGTGACATTGTTGGATAATGACCGTAAGTGATGGTTAATTGCTAGAGATACAGGTACAGATAAATGGCTTGATTAGATCTCTGCAAGCTTTAGGTTACATTATATCAGCAGACTGCATTCAGGATATATTTGGAAGCAAGATAATGTAGCGTAACATTTCACCGTGCTTTGTGAAATGCAATGAATCAGATTCTTGGAATGACTGAGAGTACACTGGTTATTTAAACATCAGCCTGGAATGAAGGAAAACATATGTGTGTGTGTGTCTGTGCGTTTGCTTATGTGTGTATTTGTGTGCCGGTGCTCGTGTCTGTGTGTGCGCGTGTGCATTAATGTGGGCGTGTCTTTGTGTTTTTGTGTCTGTTTTCAAATTTATATAGTGTTGTGAGGACCCCAATGATAGACAGAGATGTGACATTCTTTACCGTGTATCAACATTTTGCTCATATAATGCCCTTCAAAGAACTTTAACTTTCTGTTAATAAAATAAAATAGGTCAAAGATTTGCTTTCAGGTGCTGAGGTTAAGGATACGGTTATGTAGATGGAAAATTCTAACAATGATAGACAAACTGTGTGTGTATGTGAATTGTGTGAGTGAGTCATGTCTATATTTCATTGCCTGCCCCACAGGGAAAACTGCTTTTGTTTACAGAAACAGTAACCTCCTTTTGCAATATTCAAAATAGTCAAAATTTCTGCATCATGTTATTGAGGTTAGGGTTCCAGATGGATGCATGTAGCATGACATCATTATGTCAGTAGAAAGTCCCCACCAGGATAGTAAGACAAACGTGTTTGGTGGGAGGTGTGCTGTACTTCATATCAGTTCCACCATATAAAAGCGTTATTTCCTACTCAAACAATCCTTCGATAACGTTGCCTGGGTTATTACCTCACTTGCACTCCATTGTTAGAAAGTCAGCTTTCAAGTAAAGGAAAACCGTAACTATGGGCACTTCCTAAACAAAATATGGGTACAAACTTTCCTCACAGAGAAGGGACAGATTAAGGAGTCTCTGAGTATAAAAAATCTTTAAGTTCTCTGCAGTAATGGCAAGATATGACACTTTTTGACATGATCTGCCTTTAGATAAGAGACTGGTGGATTTGGTCTTGAACCAAAGTTTTAGCCTTAAAATTAACATCTAAATGAGGTTACGGTTTTGTTTGTCATCCAAGGTCACACGAAGAGGAAGAGAAAACAAGCAATTATAATATATAGTCTGAACATTGTCTAGAATAAGAATTTGCATGTGTATTTTTTCTTTATTAGGTGCTTGAAGGTACTTACCTGTGCCCTTATGTACTTCGGTTATCATATAATCCATGACATATGACCTATGCATAACATGCACCCCTGCGTCATGTGCCACAGACCCACACATACACCACTTGGTCACATTTGTGTTAGACCCTCCTGGTCTTCTTGGTGCCTGAGCTTGTTGGTTCTTTCAAGCACCTATCCTGCACCAGATGCTTTTTGTTCTCTCGGATGCCAGAATCTCTTGATCTATCCCTGCACCGGATCTGGGCAACAACAAGACGCCAACACTACACGCAACTCTAAACTAATCTTGTGAGATGCTTGATAGGAACCAGAACAGCTCAGTAATAGGGTGTTGTGACCCTCAGTTGCAAGGACCAGTTGATAATAGGGGCTGGGTATGTGGCACGTGATGCAGACCAGAGGTACTTCTGTCACACTATGCTAAATTAAATGAAACCGTTTGAAATATGTTTGTATTTTAGGAACAGCATTACACTTTTCATTCAAAATCTGAGCAAAATTGTTACAGTTCGATTAATATCTTCCAGGATAACAAACTGACCAGATAAACAGATTGCTTTTTTTACTTGGTATAAATGTAAGGAAAAACAGCTGGGGTATTAAATTGTGTACTGATATGACTTTATGCCCATTTAACATATTTTTAAACATTAATAAACTGTTGTGTGGCATGAATAAATTGTAAGTGTAAAGACAAATATCTGTTTTCCAGATGTAGGCTGTATGAGACAACTCAAGTGAACAGGATCAAGGCAATTTGGACCGACTTGATTAATAAAGGTCAGTACAAGGCTGGCTTTTTTTTTTGTGTGGGAATTTGGCATCTGATTCTTCCTATACTGATTAGAATCAGTACCTAATGTAAAATGGACAGCTGGGCGACTGTTGACTAGTTCCTAACTTCTCGGGTGAAGCTAAAGTAATAAACATATTTTTAGTACTTAATTTCTGTTTATAAGGTTTAATGAAAAAAATACAATTTAAGAACAGATAAGAGAAGATTTTTGAGGATTCCTGTTTTGTGAGATTGGTAACTATCAGTCAGACCTTCCAGGTCACATGTGTACTACTTTTCCCTGTAGCTCGGATATCCTCAGGAAAATGAGGCAGACCCATATGATGTCATGTAGGAAACAAATCACTGTGATCCGAACTGTATCTGGGCCTGTGCATCTTAAGGGAGCTTATCAGGGGCTTCCCTGAAACAGAGCCTGTAGAACAATGATGAGGTGCGGCTCTTATGGAAATGTCTAAAAGTACAGGACCAGTGTTATTGTACTTGTTGTTGTTGACCTCTGTTTTTGGACAAAGTTGGATCAGAATCAGGTTTATTTTGCCAAGAATCTTTTCACACACAATGAATTTGGTTCCAGTAGTTGGTGTCTCTCTAGTTACAGTCGTGAACATATAATTTAGGACAATATACAATTTACAAACAATATACAACAAACAATATACATAAGGTGCAGGAGTGTTGTTGTGCAAATAGTAATGTAAACAGTAATGTAGACAGTAGTGTGTACAGTAGTATAAACAGTAATGTGCAACATGTTTTTGTAATGAATGAATGGTGATGCTAATCGGTTATTTATGAGAGTGATGGCATTAGAAAAGAACCTGTTTGTGTATCTGGTAGTTTTTGTGCGAATTGATCTGTAGCGCCTGCCGGAGGGGAGAAGTTGGAAGAGGCCGTGAGGCTGTGTGGATTAACATCTTGTTGGAGAGTGAAAGGTTGAACTTTGTTCTTTGGAATAGTTTTCATTTTTTTGTAAGTCTAGGAAGGACATTTGGCCCCTGATTGTGTAGTAATGGTGCCATTCGTCAGAGATGGTCTTGGTGAGTTCATGTGTAGGTTGCAAGTGTAGGTAAGTGTGGCCACTCAATGGTCACTTGGCCAGAAGGCCAATAGGGTTCAAGTACCAGTACCAGTACTGTCAAGCTGCCACTGTTGAGCCTGTGAGCTAGCTTTGTGTATTGTAAAATTGCATCTGTTTGGATTTAAATTAATAAATGTGGATTTGTGTGTAGAACAATGGCTTAAAGTGCTGTACAAACTTATTTTTTGCTTTTTACTGATGAGACAATCACGTTTCACAATTCACTTTTTGGTGTGATACAGGTATGAAAGCTTTGGGATTCAGCTGTTTTTGGGTTTATCATGGTATCCACATGATAAAATTAATATCATGGAAAAGCAGCATACCGGTATCACTTCAGTACCGGAGTATCTTTCAGCCCTACTGTGTTGCCAAGTTATATAAAACAGCATGTTTTATTGTGAAAGACTTACAGACATTACTTTGCCCGATACTGCAGAAACATTACTAATTCAACAATTTATCACAGTGTTGACCCTTATAGCAGTACTCATTAAATATATGCATGTCCCTACTTCCCTTGCTTGCCAACATCTCATTAAGTCTGTGGGGTTTATCAAACTTGAAAAGATCCAAGAAGAACAACATGTTAACAACATTATCTTAGTTTATGTCCTGTTCCTAAAGTTTTACCCTGCACCACATTTCCAGACCTGCACCCCAAAAATCTCCCTAAGACTGTAAATAAGGAATTGACACCAAACTGTCAGGGCTGCAGTTCTGAGTTCTTTGCAGGCCTGCTGGGAAGGTGGGAGTAAGAAGGAGGCGGCCAGATGCCCTCAAACACTCGGATCTAAAAATGTGTGGTTTATTTACGAGCAAGGGCAAGGCTCCACACCGCAGTCATACCTCATAGTCTATAAAGGAATATAAGCAGTATCTTGACTTCCATGTAAGTGCAGTCCTATAACTCATAGTAGATGTATTTGAATCTGGTTAATATAAGGGAGAGAAACAAGCTTCGAAACAAGATTCTTTCTCATTATGATACAGCCAGTGAGCAAGACCGTGGAGTGTGCATCTAACTATGAAACGTGTCTACCTTTCTATCTGACTGCATTAAATGCATTTATTCTCGTTCTCACACCACTGTGCTATAGTTTCACAGCATCATCAATATCCATGTACTTTATTTATTTTTAGCATGCCAGATACATAAAGTAGGTCAAAAGTGTTCTTATCCAAATCAGCTAGATCTGTGCTTTTCAGAAAGATGTGCTTGCCATCATTAAAGCAACAGACATGCTTTTAAAATCAACAGATCTTTTTAATTTCACTCAGCAGCAAAAGTGGCCTGGTTTATTCTACAAGTGTGGCGTATCCTGGCGTACAAAATAGAATATATAAATGTTGTATCAGATTGCAAGGCTGTACCAGTTCCAGTTCACTGAAATTTAAATAGTGTTTACTTTGGGATAATGCAGTTAGTGTGTGTGTGTGTGTGTGTGTGTGTGCGCGTGTGCGCGCGAGTGTTTGTGTGTGCGCGCGAGTGTTTGTGTGTGCGCGTGTGTGTTTGTTTGTGTGTGTGTGTGTGTGCGTGCGAGTGTTTGTGTGCGTGCGCGAGTTTTTGTGTGTGTGTGTGTGTGTGTGTGTGTGTGTGCGCTCGCATGGTGAGGGTGGCCAGTGTTCAGATGTCCCCACTAAGATAAAAAGGTCTGATATATTTTACCTTAATTTTTTATCTTTCATTTTTCTGGGCCCCACAAGGAAAATTGCTTTTACAAAACTGCATCTCTATTTAGCTACAGTAATATTATGTAAGTGGAAAGTCCCCAAATTTGTACAAAGATAAAGACAGAGTTGTGTTTGTTGGTGTGTGTAGTGTAGATACCATCAAGGCTTTAGATGAAAGAGCGTCTCATGGTGGTTGATGTTTTTTTTCTTTTGAATTATAATTTTTTTCTTTTTTATATTAAATGAGGAATTGTTACCTATACCAAATGAAAGTACATGTACGCGCCATTTAAGGCCATGTCACGTTCTGGATGTTGGTCAAAATGAACGTTGACCGGACATGACTTTAGTCTTGTAGTCTTTTTTATGTTACAGTAATGTAAATATAAAGGGTATTTTTCAGGGGTATGTTGCAGGAAGTATGAGTGGCTCGCTACCATCTACTCAGCATCCCTAATGCTACCTCGTTTTTAATTTATGGAGCTTCACAAATTATTACAGATAATACAGTATCGTACTTTACCTTGTGTTGATGGAAAGCCATAACGTGAGAGAATGGGATAATGGAGCTCATAATTTTGTTTGATGCAGGCCATAAATGCATTGATTGACAGTATTCTGAAAAACATGGGAGGTCAGCCTCTGCTTGTGGATCCACAACAATTATTGGCTGTTACCACCTGTTTACAGCCAGAGTTTTATTTCATTTTATAGTTTATAGTGGGCAGCACGGTGGCTCGGTGCCTCACAGCAAGAAAGTCCCAGGTTCAATCCCAGGGTGGAGCGGCCTGGGTCTGGTCTGTGTGAAGTCTGCATGTCCTCCCTGGGTCCACACTGGTTTACTCAGGTTTCCTCCCACATTCCAAAGACATGCGTGTTAGGTTAATTGGTGTCTATAAAGTGGCCCTTAGTATGTGACTGTGTGTGAATGTGCCCTACGATGGATTGGCAGCCTTTCTAGGGTTGTTCCTACAAGATAATGGATGGATGGATAGTTTATAATTTCAGTTAGCTGATTTTAATTAAAAAAAATCACACGTAAATGTTTGTAACATGATATTACAATTGCACATTCATTAAAACACTGTTTAATCCTAAATGCTGAAGTCATATTCTTAATATGAAATCCAGAGATGATCTGCTAAGCAACTTGTAAGACTCGCAGAGGTTTGTGGAGCTGCTAAGTTAATTCTCTTGAACCATTCTCAGAGCAGCTTGACTCCCATGTATGCCTCTGATGTATTATTCACATCTCCTTTCTTTTTAGAGATCCCTCTAACTTGTGTGTTGTGACTGTGTTTGGGCCAATGAATATCAGACAGTGGTGGAAATAGGTATCCTTAATGGATTTTTTTCTTAAGATTTGATTTACAATTCCCTCCAAATGAAAAACTTTTCATGGCTAGAAACATTTCTGCTTCAGTGGTACCTTTACTGCAAGTTGCCTTAACAGTAATTGACCAGTAATGAAGCTGATTGAATCTTGTTGTTCAATCCCAGGTGTGGATAGGTTCCCATTTGTTTTTGGTTCCTCTCAAGATTATCACCTGTAGTTTAGGGAGATTTTCCCTTCCACTGTCACCTCTGACTACTCATTTATGGGTATGGACTTGGCTTCGTGTGAATTAGAATTTTAATATAGTAGCAGATTCTCCTTTATAGTGTCTGTTTTAAAAATACTGTATCAGTTAATATGGAATTGAACTGATGTTGTATACGCAAAGTGACTGGCTTTGAGGTATACACAAGTGCCAAAACCTTATGACTACCAGTCCACAATTATGCTTAGGCAAGTGTCACGTGTCAAGTACATTTCCACATGAAGCATACCATTGCCCAGAGCATCACCCCTGCCAGCTTGTCTTTTTCCCACGGTACCATCACTTTCTCAGGTACACACATGTACCTGGCAAACCAAGAAACAAACTCATAGGACTATACTTCTAATTTCTCCAAACTTCTAAACTTGAGTGTCCATTATATAGGCACTTTTGACACTGAACAGGGCTCTGACCAGTTTGTGGATATGCGGCCCCATTCTCAATAGTATATGATGCAGTGTTTTTGTAACACATTTGTCCCATACCAGCATTAAAAATGATGTGACTTCTCACAATAGCCTTTCTGCCAGCTCGGACATTACTGCATAACCTTAATTGGTTAACATCTTGCATTGAGGAACCTTGGACATTCACCACCTTGGTACTCTGACCTAGCTGTGTTTCCATTACAATTTGGCGTTATCAGTCTCCTAGATTTTTACATCTATTGTTAATACTAATTAATTTTATCTTAAGTTCCACTGCCTAATTGACTATTGTTGCTGACCATGTGCAGCCCTTACTGCCCACACTTTACTCATCATCTAAGGGCTAGTTCTAGCATGGTAACATACGTGCCACAAAGCTAAAGTCATCTCAAAAGAGTAGGAATGGACGCAGTGTTCTTCCCAATAACTGTATATGAATCCAGTAAAACTTTAGGAATATGAAGGAACATACAATTCATAGCAAGAAAGTGTGCCTTATAAACCTATGATCATGACATCATAAATCAGAATCCATCCCATGAAGAACCGAAGCTGGCTTAGGAGCAAAGCGAGGCCCTACCAAATATTTTCTAGTTCCGTATAAAGTCCTTGCTAAGTGTTTGTATTTAAAAGTGTTTGAAAGGCAGAAAGTGTGTCACAACTATGCATCAATCTCACAGATTATGAATATTTAAATAGAAATTTTCTCTTTATTTGTCACAATGAAGGAAAATGGAGTTAAGTAGAATGTGGTGTTACCAAGTAAAAGTCAAGAGTCAATGCTCCAAGACTAACAGGTTTAAAGCTTCTGAAAGGGAGCTAATCGCATTAGAGCTGAGACAGATTTGTGTTTCACAGTGAGGGATTCACCAGCAAGCATCAGTGTCTGAAAGAGTGGATGTACTCAGGTGGAATAAATGATGTAGAGGTTAAATCTTCTTCTATAGAGGATGTACATGGCAATGGTAGATTATCCAGGTAATAATGTCTCAGTTGGATTAAAGGTTTGTCCTGCTCTGTAGCATAGGAGTGGTGATTAAATTAATAGGTTAAAAAGAGCATTCCCAAAGCTATCACTTTGGTCTGTCTTCCTGAAATAGCATATTATAACCTAATGTGGCCTTTTACAGTCTTGCTGATGTGCTATTTGAAATCCCACTGAGCTGCAAAGTATCTCATGTTTTGCACAAGTATTTTTTAGTGACAGTGCAGACCAACATTTAAAAGTAAGATATCACATCTATACTATATGATTCATTCCACCTCCATGCAGGCCCCATCTTTTTTTAATTTTTAGCATAGTCTGAACATTTGTTTTAAGGGCAGCACGGTGGCTCGGTGGGTAGCACCGCTTGGCTCACAACAAGAAGGTCCCGGGTTCAATCCCGAGGTGGAGCGGCTTGGGTCCTTTTTGTGTGGAGTTTGCATGTCCTCCCTGTGTCTGCGTGGGTTTACTCTGGGTGCTCCGGTTTCCTCCCACGGTCCAAAGACATGCGTGCTTGGTTAATTGGCATCTCCAAATTGTAATTGACTTGTGTATGCAAAACACCCCAGCCGTGTAACTGGAAACAGCTGCACGCCGGTCCCAAGCCCGGATAAATGG
>JAUZSU010146502.1:0-14991 GCA_034780255.1 Parotocinclus maculicauda | reverse complement strand
GAGTTATACATCTTTAGTGTAGTAATCGGGCTGTTATCACGAATATCAGCACGGCTAGAACACTTCTCAACCAATCAGATTGCGAGATTGGAACTAACTGTTGTATAAATGAGAATTCATGTCAGAAGATGTATTCTATGTTTATGGAAAATATCTTCCTGTGTTTCAGAAGGATTGAGATTTGATTTTCTGTGATGGCACAGACACCATTCTCAAGATTCAATATATCATAAATACAATATCTTGGTCAAAATGAATGAATGAATGCAGATCTGGTTGGAAATATGTGTTGTGACCTTACATAAGGTTGCTGAAACACAGGCACAATAAATGACCACCATAATCCAAGCTAAAGGTAGTCCACCAATTATTAGAGTGTGTGACTATGGCCGGTCAAGACCGTCAATAACAAAATCACTTTTCATCAGGGACAATATATGGTAATCATTACGGGCTGATGATCCTGGGTATATGCTGCATTATATACAAAGCAGATAGTACAGTACAAACTCTTCAATGCAATTTTAACCTTTTCTTATTCCCCCATTATTCTGATTATTTTCTTCTCATTTAATTACATTCTTTTCTATATTATTTAATCTGTAAATCACCTTGAATGGCAGTGTTGTATGAAGGGTGTCAGTATAAATACTGTTGGATTGCCTTGCCTAATGGAGGACTGAATTTTCAGATTGTATAATACTGGGATGAAGAAAATATGACATTTAGCTGATGGGCATGTGAAATAAATAATTATTGAGTTGTGTAGGCATGTCTAGTCCCTTTTTAGTCCCAGCACCCCATAAATAAAAGAGGAAAAAAGGCAACTTTCAAATAAATAAAAAAAGCTAAAAAAATGTTAAGACCATATAAAGTATATTGTTTTAACATAATTTGGTCCTAAATATGGCTTTGTGGTTCAAATACATAGCATTTCTCAAATTTGTTGGTGTCTTTTCAGTGTTTCCCCTATTAAAACAGTCAGATGTTCCTTCACAAGAGTGAGAATGGTCATTGGTTTGTCTAGCACCCCTAAAATAGTACACGTTTGTTTTTTTTATTATTTTTTGTTTGTTTTTGATAAACTGAAATAACTTTAAAACCATACAAAGTATATGGTTTAATTGTCATATATTAGCATTGAAAATGCAGCAACCCTCCTTGCCTTACAAATGGTAGTATTCAAGCTATGGCTTTGTGTGGATAATAGGGTCACCCCTAAAGGTAGTAAGCTGTCTCAGAATTGTTCATCCAATCACAGTGTTTACCCTACCCAAAGTCAAATGTTCTTGTACAGTCCAAAATAATGGTAAAAAACAGGAGTTTATGTTAAAACATTGGGTTATTGTGTGCTCAGCACCCCTACAGCTCTGGTCCTAGAATCAACCCTGTACATGGTATAGAATTAGATTATTCTGGAATTTATTTTTTTGTTTCAAAAAGGAGGGGTGGCTTCATTACCCCTGCTGGACAGTAAAAGTCTGGGTTGAAGAATACTAGTCTGTAGAACACAGGTCTGTATAATGTTGGGCATAAAACAGTGTGTTGTAGAACCTTATTTTGTATAACCCCACACAGTATTATAATGTCATATCTCATGTATCTTTCTTGTAGTTCCCACTGTTGCTCCAGGTAATGTTCAGGTGGAAGCAGTGAACTCCACCAGCATTCGCTTCACCTGGACTGCGCCTAATCCACAGTTCATTAATGGCATCAACCAGGGCTACAAGGCGAGACTACACACACTACAAAGGGGGATTTAGGGTATCTCAGTCCATGTCCTTGTGTTTGAGTTCTAATATTTTTTCATTTTTTAGCTCTTGGCATGGGAGGTGGGGCAGTCGGAGGACCTTACTGTCGTCACAGTTCGGCCAAATTTTCAAGATGGTGTCCATGTTGGTTTTGTCAGTGGCCTAAAAAAATTCACAGAGTATTTTACATCAGTACTGTGTTTCACCACACCGGGGGATGGGCCTCGTAGCCATGCTCAGAGGATACTCACCCACGAAGATAGTAAGACACACACAAAAACACACACATTATTATTTTCTCTGATTGCTGAGATTGTGTGAGCCTTTACTCTCTGCCTCTCTGTCTGCAGCTCCTGGTGCAGTTGGTCATCTGAGTTTCACTGAGATTCTTGATACATCTCTGAAAGTCAGTTGGAGAGAACCACATGAGAAGAACGGAATTCTCACTGGTACTTCGCTTTCTATTAGTCTTTATTCATTTCTTTCTTTCTTGTTAGAAATATACTGATAACGGCTGTAACTACCTATGTGCTTGTTTGGCTGTGTGTACAGGGTACCGTATCTCATGGGAGGAGTTTAATCGCACTAACACCCGTGTCACACACTACCTGCCCAATGTTACTCTAGAGTACCGTGTTACAGGACTTACTGCTTTAACAACATACACTATTGATGTAGCAGCCATGACATCTAAAGGACAGGGACAGCGGTCCTCATCCACCATCTCATCAGGGGTACCACCAGGTACACACCCACATACACACACACACACGCACACACACTTTCATGTTCAGACGTAACTAAGAAGGACTGTCAAAATTATATTCCTATGATTTTGAAGCTGGAATTAGTATTTTTATCTAGGATCTACAGGATTGTTTCTAGCCCATATCCTCAAGTATTGGTGTTTCCAACAGTTTAATCTTATCTCTGGGTCACAGGAACTAAATCTGTAGTAATTAGTCAAGGAGTCATGATAATGTATCTCATGGTTACTAGGAGTGAAACAAGGATTGTACAAGAATCTCTTTTATTTTGGTAATGAAATTGTGATATACTGTCTAAGAATTAGGATAGGAGCTTACCTGCTAGAAACAAACAGACAGACAGACAGTCATATATCCTTATGGGAAATAATGTAGTTGTATTGAATTTGTGGTATGATATATTGTATTGAACATGCAGTGTTGAATAGGGTCACATACAGTACTGTGTGAAAGTCTTAGGCCACCATTAGGTTTGTTGTTTTAGCAATGGTATAATGACCATATATAAAATATTGTCAACCACTGGACACAATATTGTGCAGAAAAAGAAGTCTGTTATACACTACATAGAATAAGTGGTTTAACACAAGTGGTAATTACTGTGCCATGGATATGAAAGGAAGAAGAAACTTAAGAATTTGTGTTAGTTGTATTAACTCAATATATAGCCATGAGCTATTATTACCTTGTCTGCATCATGGCTATCTTTCTTTTAAATATTTGCATTTGCAGATGCAGATGTCCTTTACTCCATGTATAAAAAAAAGCTGGCTTAGACTTAAAGCGTTCAAACTTTTGGAAAGATGCTCAAGCGTTACAGGAAATTTGGTGCCTGTAGTGAATTTGGTGGCATGTCCCGTAGTTCTGCTCAGCAAACCAGGTTAAAATGAACTTTTTACCCCCGTAATCGTAGTGGGGCACAGTAACATCAAAGTGGGTCTGATGATGCCCATGACTTAAGCACATCTTAGCCTGTTTTTCTTTTGAAAAAATGGTTTCTTTCTGTTACCCCTCTAAAAAGACCATCCCCAATCGAGCTTCTTTGTACTGTAAAAGGGTCAATTGGTCATTTAAATCTAATTACAAATTTTCTGCATTTTCTGTTTGTATTTGACAATTATTTATAAATAGTTATCATACAATTGCTAAAACAGTGGTATAACTAATCTAATGGTCACCTAAACATTTGCACAGTACTGCATGTAATATTCTGACATATAAGTTGTTTGAAGTTATCCGCCTTCACTATAGATAAACATAATAATTGAGACCACGTTATCTGTTTATTCTATATGCATAGTTTTTTTGTTACGAGGATATTGGTCGATATTGGTATATACGATATTGGTCCCATACATGTAACATGTAGTATTGTTTTTATATCTGCTATTCTATTTATAATATATGGTTTTAGACCAATCAAGCAAATGGAACCTTGAGATACACTTGCAATGAAACGTGCGTTTTGCACAGAAGGAAACATCTTCATGTTTATTGGACAGTGCATTTTGTCAGTTGCCCTGCCTGGATGTGGGGCTTCTCTTTATCATGGTTTGTTGCAATAAGTTCAAATTACCTACAACAAAGATGTTTTATATACGATTGCATACCTCTGACCCTATCTGACACCCATGAGGACGTTGACTAGAACAAGTCCTTAGTAACCCAGTACCTCTTGCTGATCACAGGAGGCAACAAAGGGAGCATCTTGTTTGATGTGAGGTGCAACATATGCCTGTGCAGGAGCAGATCCTGACACTTGAGGAGCATGATTTGCTTCAGAGGCCTTTGCTCCGATACAGTACTCTGCTCCAATCAATCTAATAGTCAAGACATCCCTTGGGACTGTATCATGGAAATTCCAGAAGACGTTGGCATGTGGCTGCAGTGCAACAGACTTAGCAAAACTGGACAATAATAGACTGGATAAGCATGGCCTTATCTTATTAAGCTCAAATTCTTCAGATTGTACAGTCTGAATTTGGTACCAACAGCATGAATTCCAGAACCCGACTTGCCATGTGTCAACATTCCACTCTATTGGAGGAGTAATGGTGTGGGAATGCTTTTTTGGCACATTTTAGGCCCAGTAATACTAATCAATGATTACTTGACAGCCTATGTAAGTATTGCTGATCATATGCATCCCTCCATGGCCACAATTGACCCATCTAATAATGGCAAGCACCAGCATGATCATCAGCATATCATCAAGGAAAAGTCATCTCAGACTGATCTCACAAACACAAAGAGTTCAGTGTTCTGCAGTGGCATGCATGGTCACTGGAACTGAATCTAACAGAATTCCTTTGAGATGTGGTAGAATTGGAGATTCACAGAAGAAAAGCACACCTGAAAGATCTGCAGGAAATTCATGATGCAATCATATCAAAATGAAGCAGAAACTCAAAGGAATGTTTCCAACATCTTGTGGAAATAAAGCCATAAAGAACTGAGGCTGTTTTGAAAGCAAAAGGCAGCCTTGTCCAGTGCTCAGCAAGTGTATATGGTACAGCCGCCACTGGTGTATCGGATCTGTGGTATTGAAACAATCACCTTTGTAGTTATTCTGATTATATGACCTGAGAAAAAGAACATTTTCACCAGTAGTCACAGACTTTGCCCTTCTCTTTATGCATTCACATTGAGTGAATGGTCTTTGACAAAAAAATTGATTTGTATTTGATTTGTGTCACATTTTGCTGTAATGACAGGATATACAGTACTTAAGCTGGGACAAGTCTCCAAGCATTTGTGTAAAATTTCATGATTCATGTTTGCCGTAACGTGGACCTGGAGGTTCCGTGCTGTGCTGCGGTGTATGGTGGAAAATACAGTACGCTCTAAGAGTTCAATTTCGCATGCAAGGGCAATTTTAGTACGCTTTGTCCCCCTTAAAGAAAACACAAAAGTAAAACTGAATAAACAAAAAAAACACGGGTATAAAAGTACAGATATGCCCGAAGACTCTGAGGACAATTTGGTGGAATCCAGCTACCACCCGATTAAGGTTTTGTCCAGCCTCACTCACCTCACTCTATCGAATACCACACTCGGATGCGTTCTTCCCCCGCATGAGTCTCTGGCATCTGCAATATTCAAGCATAAAACTAGACAAACTAACTTTTTTCCCCCAACATTCAAACTCCCGCTTATGTCCGATCTTAGCCCACCCCGGACTAAACCAATATTAATATTAATATTAACCAATATTAACCCCGCCCAACTAGGGGTACTCCTTATAAAAAATGTATTAATTTTCACACTATATACATAACCGGTTGTTAAATGAACAACTGCAGGCATGATTTTACAGTAATGATCGTTGTGAACAACTCACATACATTTTTAGATGTTGCACAAACACACAACGTAACTTGTGTTTCACTTCCCCTCCATACCAGCAAAAGTCCCCAAGTCCATAAAGGTGTACAAGGCTGGATGGCTTGCCACTCCCAAAAGGACACGGGTGGATTACGTGTGTTTGCTTTTACAAGTCTTTGAATGAATGTCTTTTCCCCCAGTGAATACGCTTGTGATGTATATTGGCAGACTACACCATCACAATGTTATGCTGGAATGAGTTAACATCATTCTATAGATCATGTGATATCATTGAATACTTTCTTTTTTGTGCCTCAAAGAATTATCTTTATTTTAAACAGGTTATAAAAGCAGATAAAATAAGTTGAGACAAAATATTTTACTTTTGTCATTTATTATTATTTTTATGTAATACAGATCCAATATTACATAATTGTGAGTGTCAAAAGTATGTAACTATGTCAACCTTTTAGTATATGGTGTGATGCCCTTGATCAGCAATAACAGCAACTAAACATTTCTAGTAACTGTTGAGTAGTACTGCACAGAACTGCTTTCATAACATTTCTGTTGGATTAAGGTTAGAACTTTGACTTTGCCATTCTTTTATTGTTTTTCAATCATTTTCTGGTAAAACACGATGTGAGTATATGGCTGCATAAGTACTGTGTCTTGCAGATTGACTACCCTAGATATTTCCTTACATTACCACTCTCCGATATTTAATACTGGATCATTATCCTTAGTAACTTAAATACTATGTAATATTTTTTGTTTGATTAGTCTTATTGTGTTCTCTTCAGATATTTTAGGACTTGTGAAAATCTGATCATGTTTTAGGTCGGTTAGTATTTAAACGAAAGTATTTCCAAATTTACATGCTGTTTCTCTGTACATTATATTATCTAAGTAGATATGATTTTTAACTTAGGATCAATTATATTGAATTTTGTATCTGTTCTATTAGATTAATGTTGAAAACCATAGGAAAAGAAAGTCACATTATGTAGTTTCTCCTAGTGTAAAGGTATCAACCTGAAATAAATTTAATATTTACGGATACTAATAGAGATTTAAGGCTCAATGCTCAACATGTGGGGGAACTTAGGATGATTATACATGTGACTGACAGGAGCCCTAAAAACCTAATTTAAAATGTTTTTACATTTTTCATGGGCCTGATTTCCTGAATCCCTGGCAGTGCCCCTGCTAAAAGTTATCAGAATCAAAAATGACGGAAAAAAGTTATGTCCAATTTACTAAGAAATATTTGAAATTTGAAGACATTAATGTGCATCATAGTTCACCTTAATATAGACAAATACATTTAAGTTCCTTGTTTTTCTTATTATGCTTGCAATTATCATTCACTTTTAGCACTCAATATTATAACATTTATACTGTATATCTAGTTTACATTTGAAGCTAAGACAGCTCAAGGCAGAAGTGTCAATGGCTAGATACAGCAGTTCCTGAATTAATGAGCTCAAACATCAGGCTAAGCTTTCAAGCAAATTATTTTTAAGCTCTTATAATCCCAAATGTATTTATGTCAAAATGTCTTGTCTAATTGTATTCTTCTGACATAATGCATATAGTATTAAAGTACAGTAATTATTTACAACTATTCAATTCCCTGAAATGTACATTGTCCAGGGTTGTATGAGTTTATGCTGTCAGTATTTGACAATTCCAACCCAGAACACTCACTGCAGCAGTAAATCCACTGACTTTTTCACACATACACAATGACACAGAGCTGGTGCTAATTCTTTTGAGATCCTGTAGATATAGTCTCATTTAATTCAAGTTAGATTTGGAGTTAAATCTTTGCATAACTGGATTTGGGTATTCCCATACATGCAAAGTTATAATCATAAAACCCTCAATTTAAAATGAAAATGTGGCACTTTTGATGCAAATGTCTTATTCAAGGTTTAAAAGTTTTGTAGATTTATGTACAGATTCTATTTGATAGAATGTATAATAATGTTTGATAGTCATATCTTGATAGAATAAATCACTGCTCTTGCATCTGAAAAAGTGTCAGAAATGCAAGCAATTTTGAGGATCAACAATTTTTAATGTAAAAACAACTATGAGTGTAACAAATTAAATTGTATTAAATTACACAACAAAACACATTTTGTAAGTGTAGACTATACACAATAATACATGCGAAATACTAAACAGTTATTTCTTGGTGTTTTTGTTCTTGTGCAGAGCTTCCTGGTCCCCCAACAAACTTGGCAATATCCAACATCGGGCCACGATCTGTTACACTTCAGTTTAAGCCCGGATATGATGGAAAAACATCCATCTCTCGCTGGCAGGTAGAAGCGCAGGTGAGAGTAAGACTTGGAAATGCTAAACAACAATTTTAAAAAACGGATAATGTAACATGAAACCTTTAAATACTATTAAGCTTGATATTTGCGTAATTACATAGTTACACTATTATTAATGATGTAGGACTATTCGGAAGATAATATATGGTAGTGTTGTGGTTTCTGAGTCCGGTCTTGAGACCTGTCTTGAGACCATAAACTGCTTCATACTCATTTGGGCTCGGTCTCGTCTCATCTTGTTGTCAAGACCAGCCAGTGTGTCTGCCTGAGGTAGCATTAATTATAAACATTTTTTCTATTGTTATTGAATATTAATAGTCAATTCATACAGGATGAATCAGTACTTTCTCTACATGCTTAAATAAAATCTGCACTCTGACTAGCTAACAGGGAAAAACAAGCTGCTGTTCTTTTCATTCGGTTCTGCCTTTACTTTACAAATTCACAAAATCTGGAATAATTGGCATTTTGTTTTCACAATAAATGCATATAATTAATATTGTTTATTGTATTCAACTATAGTATCAAAAACAAACAATTGTGATGTGACAAAATTGTTCATGGGTAGTCGGTTTTTCCTGACTGGAAGTGTCATTCCATGTGCCTTCTCGGCCGGCTTTGCTTTCACAAGTTTCCACTGCAGTCAATGCTCCCTCTCAATGGCAGGGTATGATTTGATTAAATTCTAAAGCTCCGCACCAGTCCCTCACTTAATACTCAACCTGGTGGTTGAAGTAGTTTTGAAGTATAGACATTCACTTGTTTAATTACAAAGTACTTTAATGTTCTATGGACTTACTGGCCTATCTGCTCCTCACTGATCTCTGCCTGATTACTGGACTTGCCATTCATCTCCATCTCTGGGCAGTATATTTTATCTCCATGGAGATTTCTGTTCATCTGTTCTGCCTTGGAGATCCCCATCTCTAGTAGCCTCTTATGGCTGCCTGCATTGTCAGCAGCAACAAAAGCTGGCATTGTTGGTCATAAAAACAGCTCATCCCATTGCATGCTGACATTTTGGGACTCTCCAATTAGCTCACCAGTCTGACACAGTCCACTCTTCCAACACCTCTGGTGGATGCCTCGCCTGCCCCGGACCACCTGTCAGCTCACTGCATTTTGCTCAGCAGGTGAGCAAACTACTAAACTAGAATTTCCGGATAATAGTGATGGTGACCCTGACAGCTGGCAGGGGTTTCTATTGCATTGCGACTTGTGCATTGCACCCTGTCTGCCCAGACAATATGCGCATTGCATTTATTATCTTGTAGATCACTGGACAAGTTAACCTTGGCGAATAACATCTGGTCCCAAGGTGGTGAGGACTCCAGCAACTATGAATGCTTTATACAGGCTTTTTTAGAGAGTGTTTCACCATACGTGGAGAGAGAAGCAGGGTTCTATGTCTGGTTGTGATTTTGGTCACAAAGTTGCACATGCCTTTTTTGAGAAGGTTGGAATGAGGCCACTTTACCTGTTTCTGTTAAAGTCTCTGCCATGAATTTCAGTCATATCTTGCTTGCAGAGACTTCAGGCACAACCTGTATTATTTAATCTATTTTGCTATCAGGCATACTGCTTGTACTTATTTCATATACCAATGTCCTGTTATGGCAGCAGTTCCTAGGTGTTTAGACCCATGGGCAGGTCAACACTGTACTCCATGCTGCTGAGAAGCACTTGTGTGGCCGACATATCAGAATCAGAATCAGAATCAGAATCCGACTTTATTGCCATTGTCAGTGAACAGGATTCACGGACTAGGAATGTGTTTCGGCATAAAGGTGCATATGAAACAATAAGATAGTAAATACAAATGAAACGCTTAAGTACAAAGTAAAATACAATTAAAAATAAAATAAGATAAATATGCGCAGGGATCTGTGTCTGCTGTGGAGAGCGAGGCCATCAGATCCAATTCTGTCCTGCTCATCTAGCTGAAAAGCATTCAGGTCCTGAGCTAATGCAGGATGTAGCACTCTTACCCACCATTTATTCACTCTTTTTCTCTCACAGTTCTGGTGCTCCCACTCTGTTCTCTCTCTCTAACAGTGCTGATTGATTCAGGTTCAGTCTGAGATTTTTATTTATGCTGAGTGGAAGGAGAGAACGAGAGGAGGTGAACAGTGTAATCATGCCCAGTATTACACCAAATTGGATTTGCATAGTACTTAAAACCTAGTCCGTTTCCAAAAAGTGGGAAAAACTTTTTTTTTACCAGTCAGGAAGATTATGAATCTAGTGATGCCATTCAGTCTGGAAAGTGCACCCTCAGTGTTCCAGTCTTTCGTGAATCATGTGCTGTTTATTCCCAATCATTCAAATCCCACATTCACCATGTGCACAGCATTCCCCAGTGCCTACTCAAGCCCTGCTTCATTCTCAGTGTGCCACAGATCTCGGAGGCGTGATTAGCCCATCTGGAGTAAACCCTTTGCTTTATTTAATGTTTCCTTCTCTTCTGGATAAACACTAGCATGATCTCCTGATCATACTCTAATTTACTCGCCCACTCTCTCCTTACAGTCTTCTGTCTGCCTTCCTGTCTCTGACCAACCTTTGCCTGATTATTGGACTTGCCTTAAGTATCAACCCTTGCTTGTTTTTTTTTTTGTTTGTTTCTTTATTTTTTACCTAGGTTATAATAAAGCAAGTCAACAACGTGTTGCATTCGTCTCAATTTCTGGCTCTGGCCTGACAGGAAGGAGAGGGAGGTGTCTCCTCTTTTTTTCTTCTAGCAAGAAGGTCTTACAAACTGTGTCCTTACTATACTTGTATGACTACATTCTAACATGATCTTCAACTGTCTTTTTCAACTCACCAAAAGATTCTGAGTAGTCACTGTGGTGTATATTTGAAAGTTTTAAAAATACTGCTTGCACAAATTAGGAAATATTATTGAATATATAATATATATTTATTATACATGTAATATCTGTCTAACAGATCTATATAATATATGAATATTTAGCTAATGTTAGGTTCCAAACTCAATAATGTCAGTTAGATAAAATACATTTGGAAACCAAGGCTTATTTTTTAGAATGAGTAAGGAAAAGAGAGTCTAAGCTACTGAGCTGAGCAACTTAACATTGTTACCTAGCTAACCCTACACTCCATATGTGTTTAGAAAATGCTTATTCCTCAAAATATTTCATTATAATATACATTGTATAACACTATGACTGGCAATGTCACATTAAATGGTGAAATTAAAAACATTTCTGTCAGCGTTTAAATGATCCAAAGGACGTATTGACCTCAGATGCAGAGCTGCTGAGTTAGGTTACCTTCTATAAGTTAATAATAAAAAATAAGCTACATTTGATACTTTGTAATAGTGCCACCATACAACATTTATTTTTTTCGCCACGGGTAGCAGCAGGTAAGATAAAGGGAACGATAACAGTGTCACTGTGCTGTTTAGGCTATTTGTGTGTGTGTGTGTGTGTGTGTGTGTGCATATGCTTGTTAGATATTGACATAGCAGTTTTACACTTTTACATTTAGTTGGAAGGTCATATTTTGCATAAATACAGAAAGTTCTTAAGTGTCCAAAAACTACTATATAAGAGATCTACCGCTGAGTGCTAAAATTCTCCTATGCACATCAGCTGCATACATTCCTCCAAGGACTCTTACAAGGTTTTGTCATTTTTTTCTACAAAACATTCAATTACGCAACACATAAAATCAATCTCAGTAAAATGAAATGTATGTACGTTGCTACTCTGTCCTCAGGTCAGTGTAATTGGAGAAAATGAGGACTGGGTGACAGTTCATCACTTGATTAATGAACCTAATGCTCGATCAATGGAGGTTCCTGGTCTCAACCCCTATACCTTCTACAGGTACCACATGTTTAATGAAACCTCTACAATTTACTCAGTTAGCACCTATGACGGGTTAAATCTGTAAGTATAGCCCATATGACTTATGATGGTACCATCAAAACCTTAGTACAGTAGCAGGTATCATGCCATGAGTATTAGGGTGACCAGATTTGGGTTAGACTAGGTAAAAAAAAGAATTTAAAAAAAAGCCTCCTCTTCAGTACACTTTCGTTTCGGCATTGCCGTAGAACCGGCGGACACACATGCTTTCGCTTGTAAACACTCGGGGGTAGACTGGCAAGCCCACGCTTTCTTCTTCACACACACACAATGCAAAGTAGATAGATTTGAGGAGAAGGGCGACTAATTTGCGATACAGAGAAACCTGGAATGGAACGGAATGGAACGTAGTGACAATTCTAATCACAATGCACTGTACATGTATTATGTTTGAGGCAGTCGAAAATCCCGGACGATTTTGAAATTCCCCCCGGACATTTTTTTAGGTCTTAAAAGTAGGACATGTCCGGGAAAAAGGGGACGTCTGGTCACCCTAATGAGTGTACACCTTTAGTACAAATTATGCAAAAAACACAACAGTATCACAGTATTACATCATTCCATAGACATTCTACATATACAATTTCCCTATTACAACCAAAAACCCTTCTAGATGGACTACACAATTAGCAAAACTCCTACATGATTCTCCTATTGGTTAAACCACTCTCCGATAACACTCACCACATCCTAAATATCACCTTTACATTCTCTGAGTGCAGCACTCAGCTTTTTGTAATTAGGTGCTAGTTGTGCACCCTTTTACAGGCACCACACCTTCTGAAGGTGCAATCCTTGGTACAAGCATATAAATATAAGCTGGAACAAATATGGTGTAGCATACACACTTTTTTGTGCTTTTTTGTGCGTGTCCTATGACAGTTGCACTGTCATAATCAGTTTGCTCATTGTGGTGGATTAACTCCAAACAGTAGGTAGAATAATTGGGCATAAATTGTTGGTTGAATGTACACTTTCATTGTTTGTAGAGACCATGTTTTTAATGTCACCTGCAGGTTTCGCATGCGCCAGGTGAACATTGTGGGCACCAGTCCACCTAGCCAACCTTCCAGAAAGATCCAGACACTTCAGGCACCACCAGATATGGCACCCGTTAACGTAACACTGCGCACTGCTAGTGAAACCAGCCTTTGGCTCCGATGGGTGGTATGTTTCAAAACACATAAAAAGTCCACTTTTGTCGAGTGCTCATGTTCTCCCTGAAACTTTATATGAATCTAAATCTGTTTGATAAAATTGTGTATTCCAGCCCTTGCCAGAGTGGGAATATAATGGAAACCCAGAATCAGTTGGATACAGAGTGCAGTATAGTCAGATTGGACCTCATTCCAAAGTCTTATCCCATGTAATTCCTGACCGCTTGGAACGGGAGTTTACCATTGAGGATTTGGAGGAATGGACAGAATATGAAGTCAAGATTCGAGCCATTAATGGCATCGGGGCTGGACCGTGGAGTCAACCTGTACAAGGACGGACAAGAGAATCCAGTGAGTGTTAATTTTGTGTGTGTGTGTGTGTGTGTGTGTGTGTGTGTGTGTGTGTGTGTGTGTGTGTGTGTGTGTGTGTGTGTGTGTGTGTGAAAGAGAGATGGGGGGGTGAGATGTAGAGAGAGAAAGAGAGAGGAAGTAACTATGGACATATTATTCTGATTATCTTAAACAGATTTTGATTTATTCCCATTTCAGGTAAAGTGATTGTACAACCTGATTGAATGTCATTCTAGTTTTCACCTATCCATAATACTATCTTTTTATCTCTCTCTCTAGTTCCTTCATGTGGTCCCGCTAATGTCTCAGCCTTCTCTACATCCTCAAGCAGTGTTCTAGTGCGCTGGTCTGAGGTTCCTGAACCTGACAGAAATGGCCTTATCCTTGGCTACAAGGTCATCAATATCACTAATATCAATAATACTATTAACAATAACAACAGCCTATTAATTGCCAATGCTTTTTATTTGTTGTTGTCCTTTAATAAATACAGGTTACAAGCAATTGAAAAGACTCAAAGAAAACATTTTGCTGTTTTCAAAGCTTTTATATTAAACTTGTTAGCTCTTAGAGTCTCTCATAAGGTACTTTGGAGCCCTGATAAATATAGCCAGAAAATGCAGTTCAATGCAGTTAAAACTCTTTTCTGAAAACTTTTCAGTTGCTTTTTTTACTATTTTGTACTATTTCATATATAGCATGTATTCTCCCTTGTTAAATACTGTGTCGATTCTGTATCTTATCAACAAACTTTGTCATTCAAGATCTTGTAGTCCATTAGCTCATACACTGTGGTGAAAAGCATTCATACTCCTAGATGATGATGACCCAAAACATACCTCTAAGCATTGGAACAACTGATCACAGTAAATATGCTTGTTAGTATGCTGTGCAATCAAGATAACATGGCCAGCTTCAGTAAACCCATTAGCAAAAATATGCAAAAATACTAATGAAATTTATCCTAAATGAGGTTTTTTCTACAGGTGTTATTTTTAATGGTTTAAATGTTTACTTAAATTGTTATGCTGATTGTATGATTTGTAATTAATGAGATTGTACCAAACTAGAGAAAGATTATATTATGAATAATTTTCATTTCTGATGTCTGTATCATTTCATAAGCCAACTGTATTTATCAGGGTTCCTAAGTTCACTATTGTTTGCAATTCATACTACAACCCCAAAAAAGAAAAAGTTGGGATGTTGTGGAAAAAGAATGTGCTCCTTACACTTACTTTGACTTGTATTTCATTGCAAAAAAAGATTAACCCAAGATAATTCTGTTAGGGTTCCTACCTCCCCCGGTGCGTTCAGCCATCCTCGCCGGTCGCCATTACAGAGCCATCGGTGGGACGGCTTAATATCCACTGTCTTAATTATGTCCAGATCCCGAA
>JAUZSU010146491.1:0-14994 GCA_034780255.1 Parotocinclus maculicauda | reverse complement strand
ACAAGTTCTTACTAAATTCCAGTCAACGTTTGAAGAACTTATCCAGTGTGATCTGACGTGTTCTCTTGATGGACTGCGCTTGAACAAAATCAAGAAAGTGGTGGGCGTGTTCACCTCCCGCTGGTTTTGCTCTTGTCAACACAACATTTCAGATTTCCTGACCTTTGATAAAAGTATAAATTCTTCTGGGGATCCCAAAAATCCTCCCATAAATCGCTGACCCGCTTTTGCAGTTAAGTGGCGACATGTGGCTTTTTTTTGTAGTAAATGGAAATGTTAGGCAAAGACCTGTAGATGGCAGTAGAGGGTTGGGAAGAAACTCTGGAGTTTTCGGGTAGTGATGACAGAGACGAAGAGTTGTTCTGTATGTATACTGTGGCTCTGTGAAAGTTGTTATTGGTTCACTAAAAGTAAGTCTAAACTTGCGGTCGGCTCTTTCTTTGGTAACCACGGATATTACATATTTCTTATTAGCTTCTCACGTTCTTTGGTCCGATTAAGTGGAATTTTGGTCCAAATAAGCAAATAACATTACACGTATATAGTAGGATTTGTGTCGGTACTTTAGGATTTGGTCCGAACCAGCGGCTGGTCCCATTAACCGGTGGTCCAGTTAATCAGATTCGACTGTAATTACATCTTTTGAGGTTTGCAAATGTCCATTGTTTATTTCCAACATGGAAACGGGTTGCGAAGATTAGACTTTGATAGATCCCTGTTGTTTAAGTATAACAGGGTGCCCACTTACACCTAATTTGTCATCCTGTTGATTTAAAACACATACATTTGCCATTCACATAGATGTACTATTGGATAATTTCCTGAAAAATATATAACCAGATACAATATTTTTGTTGCATGTGTTTAACTGGGTTCTTTTTATCTACATTTAGGACTTCTGGTCTGTTTTTTTAGGTCAGTTTTTCTGCAGAAATCTACAAAACCTGAATGCGTTCAAAACTTTCAAGCACCTCTGCTTTTCCCCAAGATCTACACCATTCTCATGCTTCCCCATGGTTTCTTAGAAACATGAAACACACAAAGAATCCTTCTTAGTCAGCTCTGAAGGAGGTCTGGTTTCAGAGTAGTTCCACAAACTATTTAAAATAAAACAAAGCACACTCAACAAAAACTAATACCCACACAATACACCCATTAATGACAATTATCAGTTAGCATAGTGACAGAGTTAGACAGTTTGAGAGGTGCTATCAATCTTAAAGTAGCAATTCTGTTCAGTTATACTGCATATTAACCTAATTGCTCCATAATATGCCCAGTGTAGTTCCTAAAAATGGATACAAATGGTAATGAATATGCCTCTGTGCTTAATCTAGGCCATCTGAAGTACATTTATTCTTTACAAAATTGTTAATAATATTTAATAAAACCCAACAATCGCAATAATTTATATACACAGAAATTACTAGGAAAATGTTTCCCATTTAGATTTTAGATATTACAGTGACTAAGGTCTGGACACTAAAGTCTAATACCCTTAGTCAATAATCAACATGTTGAAGTTTACAAAATACACACATGAAAATAGATACAAGTGTTCAGACACTCATTATAAATAGCTGCATACCTGAACATGCTCACAGTTTATGGTATAGAAGTTTAAATCATCCAAGGATGGACTGAAGCTGACTGGAAAAGGATGCAGGTGTATTTTAGAGAGATGGAAAGTTAGCAATTTGCACCTCAGTGCCAACAAACTCTTTAGAAGCTTTTCCAAAAGCTTTTGAATCACCTAACACAACTGCCTAGAGTTCTTTACTGAAATAGTGACTGCAAGCATCTTCTATGGGCAAATGAGATCAAAACTGAGCGGTTTGCCTCCAATAGTACCCAGAAGCAAGACACTTGAACTCCATTTAGTACCAGTGAAATGGTACATTGAGTATAGACTAAATCTTTTTACATGGTCTTCCTGTCCCTGTGATCTATACCTTGTTAAAACCCATGGTGTGCTCTGACAAGGTACATACTCCATCTTAAGTCTTATCTTCCTAAACACTCTGGTGAACTTGAAAACGTGTAATATAAAAGAAGCTTTGGTTGCAGCTCGCTTTTAGGACAAATATTATTGACCATAATTATATGTTTTTTATATTAATTATAGATTCATTTCCATTAAAGGTAAGATTAAGTCTGTCATAGTTTCAGCGTGGGATTAGGATAAATGGTCTACAAGGTACCACATTGGTTTAATATTGGGACCTGAGTTTGGGTCGCAGCAGTGCCTTCTAGCTAGGTCGGTTATCACATGCAGACACAGTTGCCTGTATCTTAGGAAGAGGACATTGGACGACCTCTAACCAGCACCGTGATGGAGTGCTGTCTCATCCAGGGCATGTGTATGCCTGTTCCATGTGTTCTCCATGATCAGAACCAGAGCACCTGCAACCCTGAATAGGAATAGTATGATTTTTTTTAAAAGACTGACGCTAGTTACCCAGAAAAATATGTTTCCATAACAGTTTTCTTAAATCTTTACAGAATGCACCATTAATTCTTAGGCTGAATATATGATGAAATAACACTTATGACTTGACATTAAGAAAGAGATGGGCCAATCCAACACCCAGTATCCATATCAAGGCTTTTATGTCATTCTATAGTTATCAAATCAGATATGACATGATGTCGTATTTTTCTGTAGCAATGATTATAGCTGATGACATGAAATGTCCTAAAGTCTTGCATGTGACATTTTACATAACACCAGAAGGTTGCATGGAGTAGATTCACTTACTGTGAGGAGCTTATTAGCTGATACTCAAATGGATAAGTTTACTGGTGCAAACCCTAATAGAGTAGAAGCACACACACAGACACGAGAGTTCATTTAATCCTTTAAAAGTAACTAATACTACACAAGGGTCTCAGTAGTCTGCAGTCACAGATTACTATTTATTACATATAACATTATCAATTGTAAATAATTTGCCCTGAGCTATAAGCATGAGCTGCACCGGTGCTGGGAACTTTTGAAAACCCAAGCTAGTCAAATCCGCCTTCTGAGAACATTGTGTTTTTTAGTTCGACAGCAACTTTGCCAAGCAAAAGTTGTTTCTACAGCTTGCATGATTTTGCACAAGCAGCATGACATAACAATCTGAAACCATACAGGATGTATACAGCATTTAATTTAAATTGCAAATATTGCATTAAATATGGATCAGCAAGGAGAACATTCTCTCCCCTCTGTCCAGATCATGCAACATTACCCTGGCATGCCTGGTGTCCCATAAAAACTCCAGGCTTTAACCTTGGTGATGAGTCCTGCTGGTCCCATCTGCTCCTCTAGAGCCAAGCAAAGATTCCATTTTAATGTCAATGAAATGTCTAAAGCAATCATGGTCGAAGGCTAGTGCTGCTCATTTGCAGATTGATAGCCAAATAAATATCATTGTTAAAACACTAATAGTGGGACTTGGCACCAATAGGCTGCTGATGCTCATCACTTGTGAGATATATCAAAAAAAGAAAAAATATATATATTGCAACAACTAAAACAACTAAAACTAAAAGATGCTGTGTCCCAGTGATCAGAGGAAGAAGGAAGTTTTATACTTACAACATTTGGAAAAGGTTCTTATCCTTGCATCTCATCCAGTCTTACAAGGTACAATCCCAGCAACTGGTTTGATTGTCTTGCTCAAGGATTTAAAACTGGCAGCTTTGCTGGAGCAAAGACTCAAACCCTTAGCTTTCTTATCCAATATTCCAGTACCCTTACCAATGCAACTGAATTTGATCTGTATAATAACACTCAATATTATATCATCCCTTTGCTATATCTTAATGTGCATTATAATGTACATTGTTGTGAAGCAGATTTACCAGACTTTGAGCCTAGGAGACAAATGAGCAGCCAGTGACAACACAGGCAAGGAGAAACTCCCTGAGACAATGAATGAAGAAAGCACAAGAACTACCAGGCTTAAATGATGAACCCTCCATCAGTCCAGACAGAGCCTGATTCCAGATGTTCAGCTGTTATTTATAAGTTGTAAAATGTTTGACTGCCATTTGTCAAACAAAGAGTTCACTGGGAATGGGCCATGAATAATCCATAGGATGGTTCATTCATACGCCGAGTGATCGTCGTCATCATTACCGTTTACTTCACTCAACTTTCATAAATGGTTTAATGAATTCAGCTTTCAGAATTAACATCTCAACAAGCGTGGAGCGTTTGTTCTGCCGCTCTTAAAGATCCCCAATTAATTGCTATATGCTGCTTACCTTTATCGTGGTACCTTGTTCCACAAACATAGCCACTGTCTCCAGTTTCCATGGTAACGGAGGTCGAAGGAAGCAGACTTTAATAAACATGAGAATGTTGCTTCATTAGATGAAGAGTATGAAGTAGGATGTAGGTCTGAAATGGAGACATGATGCATGAAACATAAAATACATATGTAACATTTAGAGACGCTTCAGTCCATTCCATTTCGATACCCAGTCCCAGTTAGGATGTCAGGATATCAGGACAATGGAAATATACCTTCTAATGTAGTGAATAAAAATGCATAATTTTTACTTTTTTACTTGTATTTTTGATTAGTGTTCAGTCATTCATTGATTGTCATACCATATCAGATTCATTCTCATGGATCAAGGCAGGAATCATTCCCACATCTTTCAGGTACTCAATCTTTTTCCCATCATTGGCAAACATTGGACAGGCTTTAACTCCTACAAAACCAAACAGTTTAACACAATTAACACATCACTTACACCAGCCCAGCCTCACTGACATGCAGGTCAATCCAATTACATAGCTAGACGTCTCTGTATGAGCCTGCATATCTCATCTGTCTAATGTGAGGTTTAATGATTAGCACTGGGCTCACGTTCAATCAGAGATGCTTAACTGCTACTCAGGCATACAGCTCTGTTAAATATGATCACACCAAAAAAAAACTGATACTAGATCAAATTAAAACCCACTACCGAGGCACGTTCGTAGGTTTCAGGCTCAGCCAAGATCAAGAAAAGCATCTGAAGGCATTATTTCAATATGTATAAATCTACACAGTTTCAATACCAATTACGAAAAAGAGAGTGCATTGTAGCTCCGGTTGATTTACTGGGACAATGTAAAACCAATATGATGTAACCTTGTTAATATAGACCGATGTACAGTACCAGCAGTCAGTGTGTATAAAACACAGAAAATGTATATTATTCCCAGCAATGATGACCAAAAACAAAACCATATTTCTTAAGTACAAGTTTAAATCGGGACAATAATATCATTTAAAACTAAAATAGTGTAATGTGTGGCAAGCGCTGGTCTACACTATGCCACTCAGCCCCAGCTTCCACTGTTTGTGGGTACAGTCAGCGTTAGTTTTCTGCAGATTCAGTCAACCATGAATCAAAAATGTATATATTTTTTAATTAATCCAGAATGTTCTGGGAAGAAAAACGTCATATGGCTGCGCGATAAACACTACGCTGATTCTACATGAATTAAATGACGTAGGACTGCCCCTCTTTTGTAGATATGAATATTTGAGCCTCTCACTCCAGCACACAAACCTGTCGTTTGCTTTCAAGCATCACTGAAATGTCTTTTAAACCCTGCAGTTCATATACGACCATATAGCTACTGGAATTATAATTTGAGTTCTTATTATTAAGATACGCACATTATTTTACATTTCAATTTTTAGCATTTAGCAGATGCTTTTCTGCAGAGCGACAGCTGATTTAATCCAAGCAATAGTGGTTTAAGGGTTTGGCTCATGGACCAACAGTATCAGCTTGGTGAAGGTGGGACTGGAAGCCTAAATCTTCTTACCTTTACGACTGAGCCATCACAGTCTATTTACGTTGTACTAGATATGATTTAAAGCATATAGGAGGATGTGCACAAGTTAAAAGCAAATACAATGGTAATAGATATATGGGGCTTGAGCATCTGCTCGTTTTTTTGTTTTTTTTAACCCCACAGATGCAGAGACTGCATTACACAGCACCTCCCACTATTCACCATATGAGGGCAGACATCACCTTGTCAGAGGTTGGATGTTTGATTCTAGCCCCAGATGAGGTTTCAACTGAGTTTCAAAGTTGCGTTTAGTCTCCTAGCACTGTAAATCCAGTATAGTAAGTTAAGATATGTGGCCTCCTGGCACTGTTAGGGTCAGGGTTCTTGGTAGCGAAGGTTTGGTTTGTGCTTCGTGTATATTTCCCAGATGTTCTGGTTATGTAAGGGCTAACCTGGATTTTAATATGGATCAGTTGCTAATGATAAAATTAGTAATTTTGTATTGTATATACACAGTTATATGCAGTGGTCTAATACTTTAGACCACCATCCTGTTTGATTCTGAGGCCTCCTGGGGTGTCACTGCTCCTGTCGGTCCTGTAAATGGACTGATAATCCTGTTACTTATGCCTGCTATTCTTATGTTTGCTGGGATAGGCACCAAAACACTGTTGAAATACACAGAAGAGTTTAATGTTCTACCTTTTGTCAATTTAAATGGTTTATTTTAGCTCGTAGGCAATATCATTAATATTATATTCTGCTCATAAAAATTCGGGTATACTTTAAAATGAAGTATACCCTAACAAAATATTGCATTATTTTTATGAGCAGTGTATATGGCATATGTTAGCTTTTCAGCCAAAGCTAACCACTGTAAAGCCTCTACAGCATATTGTCGACCATAACACCACCAATGGCTCACTTTCATATTTCTTACATTTTGCCTCTTCTAACTCTTCCAGCATCCGGGACGTCCCACCAAGATGCAACATTTATCGAAACTTACAGCAGTCCATAAGATCCAGCATATCTAATTCAGCACAAATTCCTCCTACCCTAAAATGGCTGTACGAATAATGTGTATCCACTCCCCCATCATCCTTCTGATGTCCTGCCTCCTGCTGATTCTACCCTTCCCGATCCTGTCCAGTCCATCCCCGAGGTACATTCCTGCTCTGCCCGGCACTAGGCGTGAGATCATCATGGATGGTGACCTGGTGATTGGTGGCTTGTTCCCCGTGCATGAGAAGGGCGAGGGCACGCAGGACTGTGGTAAGATCAACGAGCATCGTGGGATCCAGCGTCTGGAGGCCATGCTGCTGGCACTTGACGAGATCAACCAGGACAACCGCATTCTGCCTGGTCTCAAGCTGGGAGCGCACATTCTGGACACCTGCTCGAAGGACACCTATGCGCTGGAGCAGTCTCTGGAGTTTGTTCGAGCGTCTCTAACCAAAGTGCACCAACCCGGTTTCATCTGCCCTGACGGGTCCAACCCGGTGCCGGACGAGGTACCGCTGGCCATATCTGGAGTGATCGGGGGTTCGTATAGTGATGTCTCCATACAGGTAAAATGGCTGTTAAAGCCATACAAAACCTTATATACTGCAGTTAGCACCCTTAAGTGTCCTTCAGCTTAAACCTCAAAC
Source organism: Parotocinclus maculicauda (assembly GCA_034780255.1). Lineage (NCBI taxonomy): Eukaryota > Metazoa > Chordata > Actinopteri > Siluriformes > Loricariidae > Parotocinclus > Parotocinclus maculicauda. The sequence continues at coordinate 7,554 of JAUZSU010146491.1, read as the reverse complement.
CTTAAACCTCAGGAGTGACTGAGTGAGCGAGTAATTGGGTGACTGGATGAATGGGTTGCTGACTGGCTGAGTGATTAAAATTTGATTTAGCTATTCATCAGAATATTTAGTTAAGTTCTTTAGTGTCGTATCAGTATCTGTGGCTATTCATGAAAGGAGCAAGGTTACATAGACACAACAGTTCAATGTTCAGTGTTCGATGATGTGCAACCAGTTACACCTAATGCGTGTTTTTGGAATGTAGGAGGAAAGTACCCAGAGTAAACCCAAACAGACCCGGGGAGAACGTACAAACTCAATACAGGCAGAGTCCCTGGAGCTGTGAGGCGACCACACTAACCACCGTCCCAAATGTCACTTTTTGGGCTTGACCATTTTTTACCCTACAATCAGTCTGACCACTGTGCACTGACAAGAGCACAGGCATGTACTGTGTAACTGTGTATGTACTGTGGTGTGAAACAGGTCATGGACCAAAATGGAGGTTGACTGGACATTACCATAGTCAGGTAGTAGTTTAGATACTTTGCACATTGCATTTTATTTGAAACAATAAAATTAATTTTAACGCAATATGAAACATTTAGGGTTTCTTAGCAGTTAGTGCAGCCACCTCACAGATCTGGTTCGATCCCCACCTTTGCATGTCCTCCCTGTTTCTTGCCACATTCCAAAAACAAGCGTGTTAGGTTCATTTCTTCTTTTAAAGTGTCCTTCAGTGTGTGAAAGTGTGTATGAGTGCGCTTGAGTGCGTTTGAGTGTGGCCTACGATGGATTGACCCTGTTTAGGGTTGTTCCTGTCTAGCACCCTGTGCTGCCAGTTAGGCAAAGGCTTCGACACAAACCTGACCAGGATTAAGCAGATACAATAAAAGAATAAAGGCAAATATTTAGTATTGGGCTGTACAATACAGTAATTCTTATATTTGTATCTTTTATAAAATTGAAACCACTTACCACTAAGGACAACGAAAGAAACAGAAGAATGCCATTCTCTTTTGTCAGGGTTCACTTGCACTACTTTTCTGTAACTCAGATGTGAATAAGCTGTATATAAGCCAGATTTCCTACTATAATTTGTAAGACCTCAGACATTAAACCCAAAAGCAAAAAGATATATAATGGCGTTTTGGGATTTCCTAGTTCTGGCCATTAGTGACTTGTACAGCCATGCATTTTATTGACTGTTTTTGTAAACACCCCATTAAAATGTATGTGTAGCTTAAATAGACCACATTCTTTGTCCAACACAGGAAAGAAAACGGTACCACTGACGAAGAACCGAGATGCTGAAATGATTATTAATAGTGCCGAAAATTATGGAGCCGCATTAAGAGTTTCCTGACTGAGGTTTTCAGCGTTCCTAAAACCTGACAGGTTTGAAGTATGTTCTCCTCCGGATACTGTCATGAGCTTCACAGCGAGCCCAGTAGCTGGGAGTCTAAGCACGCTTAATTACCAGCTCCTTCCTTTAGGTTGTCAGTGCAAGAGAATCGGTTGGGTGATAATTATTGTCCCATTGCATAATTAGGTTTGTGTCTAAGTTTGTCTGCAAAATCCAGGCCACATGGGGGATGTGTAGTGTTTTCTTCTACATGCTGAATGTTGAGAAAGTGTCAGCCACTTAAATATGAAGGGGTTTGCGTCGGACCAACCACAGCCTAATGCTCAACACTGTGGCTGCTTATTTCATAGAGCTAATTGCTGTTATGAAGTCTCATTTATGAAAGGCCTTATTTACATGTGTGATTACTGCAAATAAAAAGAAACAAAGAGGCAGACTGAGAAAACAGTTAGCATTACGCTATTTGTGGCACTTTTCCAGTGAGCGCTGCCTGATGAGAGATTTGGTTGAACAGGAGTCGGTTTGATTGCTGGCTTTCAATAACTGGGCACACGATCAAGAGAAAAGATACTTGTTATCAGCCTTGTAGAGCCAAGTAATCACCATCCGAACACACCCTACTAATGTTGTAGTGTTCCCCCAAACAGACAAATGGAAGCTTTAAGGTGCAAGATGGTGCCCACAAGGAAGCAGATGCAAGCCATTTGTTTATCTGCACACCATTATAGCTTTTTCTAGATGTGATTGGGAGTTTTTTGTTAGTGCACTTTAAGTCATGCACTGCATGTCAAAACTAGAGAAACCTCTACATCGTGCATCGTGTTTTATCTCACAGCAGGCTGAATTAAAGCCATAACCTCCCTCTGCCTGGGAATATGGGACCTGGGAGCTGCCACTTGGCAAAGCCCAGGCCACCTGTCCCCCCTCGTGAGCCACGAGGAGCCTTCAGGCTGTCTGGAGCTCCATCAGCCTGCTGGCAGCAGAGGGACAGCATTTGGCACAAGCCATGAGCAAACATGACGAGGACGGATACGCATATAAAACAGACAGCACACGTCGCAGCCATGAGTTTTTTTTTCTGGCGTGCCATCTGGATTGTGAGATGGAATAGTGATGGAAGTATTAGCAGTCGCTAAATGATGTCTCACTTAATGAGTGTGATAAGGAGCTTCCCGGTGCTTCGGTGAATGCCTAACTTTGGGCATGTAGGACATTGGCGATTGCTTTCTTTGGGAAGTTTTCTATATTTGCGCCCGTGAGTGGGAGAAATTGGCAGCCTGTGCGCTTTTGAAAGCAACAACCTCCCATGGGTAGAAAACAAGAAGTAGATAAACAAGTTCACACAAACAGTGCCAGTTGCAATCCACTACGCGCATGTGTAAACACAGAATTAATGCGATACAAAAACTCGTTCGTCACAATTAAGCTTATGCAAACAGCTGCCGCTCTTTTTCCCTCCAGTGCTGATATCCAGATTGTGACGCTTCAGTTTAGATCTTTTTTTTGTTTAGGCATACATGTTAGACATATTCCTGAACACTAATTAAAGCTGTGAAGCACTGAGCAGTTGTACTGTATGTCAGTAAGAAAGTCTGGCACTAATCCACAATCAATAAAAACACTGCAGTCCGTTTCATCCTTCACCTTTGCTCTTCCTCAACGTTGCACCAAACTAAATATTAGATATTTTCATGGACAACTCCCTGTACATGCTTAGAATTGCTATCCTGAAACACCCAAAGTCTGTTCTTTAGAGCAGCTGTCAATTAAAATAGGCAGACAGGAGAAAACGTAACATATTTAACCAAAAGCGTAACCCAGCATTCACACAGCTTGTATAAAACTCTAGTTTACAGGCACCCAATGGGAGGAATATAAGATTACATAAACCCTCAAACTGGTCTCTTTAGAGCACTGACATGTTTCATGGTTACAACGTCATTACCGCAAACATTTTGCTCTTAATGTCAATCAAACGTCCTTTCTTTGTGAAAGTATTCAAGGGTTGAACATGACAAGTCATAAAGTAAAAGTAAAAAAACAAGTCATGACTCTTTAGCAATACCCAAAAAGTCTTTTTGTGATTTGCAAGATACAAAAAAAAGCTAATAGTGCACTTAAATGCTTCATAATTACAAGTTTGCTTGTGTGAAGTAGTACAATCTCAAACACTCTGTTTGTCAAAGGTCTCTGCTTTTAGTGTCAACAGAAACATTGGGAAACTCGGAATCCAAGATGTAACGTCAATATGGCCAAATTTTGGCTATTTTCACAGGCCAGTTCAATAACTAGCAATTCAATTAATAGCAGGGGATTTTTGCTATAAATCTTGGCTCCACCGAACAACCACTGCTATGCTCTTTAGACTTTTCTGCAGTATGTAGTATCATGACTACATAACCTTGCATATGTAAAGACAGCCAGACCTCAAATGAACAAAAAGACAAGCATCGAGACACGGCTCTGTACCTTCAGCCAGGTGGTGGAATGAACTTCCACTGAATGGCAAGGTATCTCGCTCCTTTTCTCTCAGCACTTACAAACTCTGTTCCTCTGCTTTATTTCTGTTTTTTGTTTTACCTCCAAAAAGGGTTTTAGTTGGATGGTGATTTGAGCTGTAGGCTAGATGTGCTAGTATGAGGTAAAGTCTACTAAGAAGAATGCAAAGCATTTCTGTAAATCCCTCTGGATGAGGTCATCCACTTAGAAGGCAATGATGCAATTTGCTCACAATTCCATGATACTGACCTCATGAAGTGTAAGCAATTTGTTAAACAACAGCTCACATTTATTAAATACGTTAATAAGTTGCAATTAAAATAAATGACCAGAATCAGATGTTTAAATTCCAAATAAAATGATATCATCATATCTTAAATAGCAGTGTAAAAGCATTCCTTTTTTATTGATCAATTAAATATATAACAATTAAACAATCCTGTATTACGTTTGTATGAGAGCATGATGCTAGACTGCACCCTCTGATGTTCAAAAACGCAATTTCATGTGTAATGTATAGGCAGAACAACAATAAAGGTTCATTCTAATGGACACTCCGACAGAGGGCGGAGTCTGTTTAGGATCTGTTCTAAAGTTTTGACAATGTCTAGATCAGAATGTGGTGTGCGTTAGATGCCAAAACTGCAAATGCAAAACAAACACGGACTCTCGCAAACAATCCACAGATCATTACAATTCGTTTGCAACAGAACTGAGAGTCAACGTTCAGGAAATTAATTATTAAACAGTCGCTAAAATCCAATCAGTCATCATGCCCATTTGATTTCCAGCATGTTTAGCCAGTATCATGTTTCATCGTGACTGTTTGTAGAGGATAACTCCAACTCTTCCGTGTGGGGAGCCCACATGCCTGGCGCAAGAACTGATGAAACAGATGGACCTTTCATGTTGAAAGCATGGCGGCGACGGCGAATGAACTACGTCACCGGCTCTTCCAATCTTCATCCACTAACCCAGAAAGCAGATGTTATGGGTCAGAATCCCTCACCTTCTCACCTTTATGAAGCGTTTCAGTTCTAGCTCTGTCTGGTTTCTTTTTCTCTCATCTCTCTGATGTTGAGACAGATCTCTATTGGACAGGTGCTGGATTGCCAGCACAGTAGGTGGACTTGCTGTCACAGGAAGATGTTTGTGAACACCTGCTCACACTTTTTTTTAAGACTGAATACTGGGATATAAAGACGTCATTTGTGATGCATAGACTTGCCAAGAGTTAAGGCAAATTCTCACTGCTTTAAGCGTAGTTCTGGTTTATTATAAAGGGTATTTTAGAGTTTATTTGGCAGAATTTCATTCATAGTCGTAAGGAGCTAGGACCCAACCAGGAGCACAGGGTGTAAGGCAGGAACCAACCGAAGGCAGGGAACCTATCCACTGCAGGAGGCATGTGCATATATGCCCAGGACCACTTTAGAGACTCCTAGCTTGTGTTTTGGAGCTAGAAAGGGAAACCGACGCAGACACGACGAGAGATTCCAAATTCATAAAATCATTTTCAAAGGCCAGATCAAATCTCTGGAACCATGAGGTGACGGTGCTAACCAACAGACTCTCTGTATTTCCTGAAATGTGGAAGAAAATAATAATAGAGAGCCGCCATAGACTCATCACTCTCAGCAGGACAGTTAACGGCTTCAGCAGTGCCCTGTCAGACGCTTCAGTGCTGTTCTGACACACTGCTCTCAGGTCAACGCTGCCTCATTTACAAAAAGGAATTCAGTGACCCATGAAGAAAAGGTTTATGTTTAAGAATCATTTTAGAGCCAGGTCTGATGTGAGCGGTGCGACTCTAACTCTGCATTACTACACCCATACAGTACATGCAATTGGGACAGACTTTTATATTAATCTAGCACTGCTGTTGTTTTCATGCAGTTGTCTAAATTAATCATATCAAATCCATTTGGCCTCTGTAGGTCAGTGGTTTCATAAACATGGCTGTCATGCAGTGTTAAGCACCACTTGCTCTGAACATTTTATCCATCAGCTTATAGGCTTTACTGCTGATATTTGCACACATTAAAAGTACACTATTTACCCAATACTCCTATTGTACTTAATTCCAAGGACATGTTTGGTGTTTAAACCGAGGCTTGGCATAGGTAATGTGCTCAAGATGCCAGCATATGGTTTTACATCCATAAAAAAGGTGAAAACAGAACAGGCAATGGTGCAAGCTTACATCCACAATGCATGTAATCCAGTCCCGTAGGTGGTGAAGATGCACTGATACAGTATGCTGGTATGCGCATAAAACCCAAGAGTTCTTCTTTTGGGTTTTATGCCCATACCGGCAGACCGTATCACCAGCATATCACATAATGTGATCATAGGCATATGTATATTATATTATTTTATGATTATAATTATTTATAATTATTATTAGAATTATGCTCACAAACATTAGGGGATATTTCAGTATATTTCATTCATATTTTCATTATATATCATTATTATTATCCATCATTTTTGTGAGCAGTTTGAAAAAAGGATTTTAAACAGTCTGTTTGAGATATTTTTGCCCCTTAATTCAAACAGAAAATCCATAGATGGGCATTTTGTCAGGGGTGTACCTCTGCCTTTGTCGTATTCCAGGATCCGTGGAGGTCAATATAATATAATGATAAGTTTTGTCAGTCAATGTTTGTAACATACAGTATCTAGGTCTGTCACATGACTTTCTGTATACTAGAATTTGAGAGTAATATTTTGTATTAAACCTGTCCAAAGTGTTGGATGAAAACCCGAGAGTAGGTTATGCCAACAAATTTTATTTACAGCACACGCTGAATGGGTAAGGGTGGGCAGACGGCCACTAGCAGCCCCGAGCACAAAGCACATGCTTGTGCATAAATTCAGATCCCACCATTTCCAGCTCACAATTAGGGAATTATGCAAGCATGAAGAATCACTCCACCACAAAACTACACATATAAACACACACACACACACACACTTAAACTCTCACACACAGATAGATAGATAAATAGACTGGTAGATAGGGTAACTCCTGTGCTGTGTCTGGGGTCAAAATTAAAATAAATTAGCATGAGGTAACTGGAATTGGGAAATTGGAATTGCACGCTCGCCTCTGGAGTATTGTTGTCAAACTTATCTTATTGAGATTCATTAAAGAAACATATTGAGTATCTCAGAGGAACTGTGATGACAGCGTCAGTTAGTGCAGGCCATGTAATTATTAGTCATTAAAATATCAAGGGCTAGAATTAATCCTAAAGCTGCAGCATCGCCCAAAGAAACCTGACACAAACACCCTGTGTTCATGGAAACATCCTTATGCAGTGCATACTGAAACTAGGAATTACCTTCACTGTCCTGCACTTCATTATAACCTCATCACAGAGCACATCCTCAATAACACTCAGTATAAATCTCATAAATCTCATACATATCTGATACAAACTACAATGATGTGTCTAAACCCTGGATATGAAGCCACAGCTTTGGGTCATTTTTAATAGGCATTGCCATTAAGAAGTGAACTGTGAGCAAAACTATTGTAAGATATAATCACAAATTCAATCAGCACGACTAGACAACAAAACATAACACCAGGTTTACTCGTCCAAAACATTGTCTTGGAATTTATCTGTGAAGGAAACTTAAAATCTCTGAAGTGGTCATATTAACACTGACTTGTAGAATTGGACATATCAAAATATACTGCT
>JAUZSU010146490.1:0-26811 GCA_034780255.1 Parotocinclus maculicauda | reverse complement strand
ACAATAAAGGTTTAATAAACATTTAATATGTTACATAGCACGTCCCGTCTTGTAACATAGGACATGTTCGTTTAATCGGACCAGCCGGTTATTAGGACCAATATGGCTGCGTCCCGATGTGGTCCCATTAACCAGAATCGACTGTATACCCCAATTTTGTGAGCAGTGCATGATGATTCACACATTCATTGGCTTTTAAATAGAGATGATAAATGGCTGATCTTTTATTTGCTTTACCATGCAGAGTATGTGATGGAGAAAAATATGGGGTAAAGGTTAAAAGTTTAAAGCAACAGCTTTGTTTTATGGAAGATGGAGGCTAAAAGGAAAAAAGTAAGGACAAATCAGGTGTGGAAACTGTGTATTTGGCATCTGAATATAAACTCACTGCTTCAGATCAAGCAGAGATAGGAGCTCTTTGCTTAGCTAAAGGGTTTCCTTGGTTCAACAGAAGGGAAGACGTGGAAAAGCTTTACTTACAGTAATATTTCTAGACTATAAATTTCAGTGGTTTAATTTGGTTTTAATAAAGTGTGCAGAGAGAGGATATTACACTGTCATTATTCAGTTAACACATTTTGTAATTTAAATTTGCCATTTGAACCCATTGCCTACTAATAACATTCAACAATGCTGATTGCACAACGTTACTCAGATAATTCATTACAAACTTGCATCTACAGACTAAAATATAGTGGAAAATGAATTCCAGGTATGGTTACATATAGATTAACTATCTACCTTGTGTAAGTTTAGTACAGTATGTACTTGATCTGAAATAGTTGCCTAATTGTTATTATGAGTAGTGGATAACCTGGATGTGCAGAAATGTGAAGAAAATAAGTATGTGCTTTGTTTTACAACTAAGTAACAACGTGTTTGTGTCATGCTGGAAGCTACAGCTGTGTGTCTCAGTGATTTTTTTTAATTGGCTATCAATCACTTTGACAGCAGATCTAACATTTGGTGCTTCACAACATTGAGAATTATTTTTAGGAAACAACATGTTTGTGTATAAGGATTAATATTTGTTTTAAATCTGCTTTCACACAACCTCCCATGCATAACAAAAAAAACCAAACCAAACAAACAAAAACACAGCAAATACTGTCTTATGATGTGATTTGAGTGTTGGTATGCTGGACAATTACAGTAAACGTCGGTTTTCACAGGTTAGTGTAGATTGGGTGGTTCAGTGGTTGGAGAACTGAAGATGGTTTTTAATAACCTTACTGGTGTTGCTGATAAAACAGTTTGATCAGCAACTCATTGAAAAAAAAAAAACAATGATAAAACAAGCATAGTATAAAGTAATTTAAATCGTAATTTAATTTAAAGTAAATAAAATTATGCTGATACAGTGTATAAATTCATATGGAGTTTGAGTAAATGAATTTGGATTAAAGCTTAAAGCCTTTCCTATAGTTTTTCATGAGTATTTTCACTGGACTGTCAGAATTCCATTAAAGCTCGATGTTATGTGAGCGCTCTTTTTGAAAATAAGCAACCAGACTTTAGCTTAAATAGTTTGCATACATTACAAATATGCAAGAAGAAATCTACACAATATTGCCAAAATCATGTGGACAGAACATCACTGTCTCTGTTACTTCAATCACACTTACTGAAGGCTCATGATAATTTGAAGCATACAGCCAGCATCAGTGGCAGTTCCAGATCGTTTGTAGTTGTTGGTTGTGAGGCTTGGAGAGGGCCAACCTGGAGTGAGTGGCCCATGTTAATGTGCGTTATCACAGTGTGTGAGGTAGAGTGAGGTAATTTATTCCTAGGTTATTGTCACTGGGGAACACTGCCCACTTCCCCCCAGAAGTGACATTGACAGACATGGAATCAGACGTGGCAGTAGAAGTGACTGTACGAAAACCTCAGCGATTCTCATCATGACACATCCATAGATTTCCACCTACAAACAAGTCAGCTCATCTTTGTGCCTGCCCACTTAAAACAAATATCATTAAGAAATTGTTTGTCAACTTTGTATGTGTGTGTGTTTGGTTGAAGGTTTTTACAGTGTGGAATTAGATGAAAAAATATTGTTACAACTCAGCACCAGCTATGATGACTGCGGACACAATGTGTTGTGTTTTTGTAATGACTGTGATCTCTTGTGTATACTGTACACACACACACACACACACACACACACACACACACACACACACACACACACACAGAGGTTTTAAGACTGGGATTTGTACCGATATTGGATGTTCTTACAGCAGGAGATAGCAACACAAGCTTTGGAGCAGAGTGTGTTTAAAGCATTGAACACCTATTGATTTTTAATAATTGTTTCAGCATATGGATGCTGCATCATCGTCAAGGTAACTGGAGTTCACCATAGCAACTCAGTTACTCAGCAGCAGTTAGGGTCTGAAACCCAAACAAGTCTGTCAATCTCTTTTCCACATGGTTAAAAACAAACCATACTGAATCAGCCTTTTAGGCTAGCCTGCGCTTATAATGATAATACATTTACAGAGAAAGCTGTTCTTGGGTCAGTACAGATCCAATCATGAATTTTATTTATTTTTTAACAGAGAGTGGATAATTATGTATTCAGAGTCTAACATAAATAATACCAGATCCTTTGACTGTGTACTGCAGGAATTGACTGGTAGTTAATGTCAGCCTTAGCACTGGATGCTAAGTAACTGGAAAAGCTAATTTCATGGACAATGCGTAGAACCTGAATGCAGGTGGCTTTTGATGTACAACCAAAATGAAGTTGGGACATAAACAAAACATAAATAAAAACCTATATTCAACTGAATACACTACAAAGACAAGATATGTATGGCTCAAACAGATAAAATGTTTTGTTTTGCAAATATTCACTCATTTTAAATTTGATGCCTGCAACACGTTCCAAAAAAGTTGGGAAAGGTACAACCAAATATTGTGGAATGCTGAACAAACACCGGTTTGGAACATTCCACAGGTGAGTGTCATGATTGGGTATAAGGGGAGCATCCCCGAAAGGCTCAGTCGTTCACAAGCAAGGATGGGCCGAAGTTCATCACTTTGTGAACAACTGCATGAACAAATAGTCCAACAGTTTAAGAACAACATTTCTCATCATGCAATTGCAAGGAATTTAGGGATACAGTCCATAATATCATCAAATGATTCAGAGAATCTGGAGAAATCTCTGCAAGCAAGTGGCAAGTCTGAAAACCAGCACTGAATACCCATGACCTTCGATCGACATCATTCTGTAATGGATATTAGCACATGGGCTCAGGAACACATCAGAAACCATTGTCAGTAAACACAGTTCATCTCTCCATGTACAAGTGCAATTTAAAACTCTACCATGCAAAGCAAAAACCATATATCAGGAACAACCAGAAACACCGCTGGCTTCTCTGGACCTGAGCTCATCTGAGATGGACTGAGGCAAAGTGGAAAAATGTCCTGAAGAATGGTCTGACAAGTCCACATTTCAAATTGTTTTTACATGGGAATGTAATTAGAGAATATAAATCAAGGAGATAATGATTATAATTATATCCTGGCTATTATATGTTATATCTATTGGTAGGAACAGCCTACCATTGTGGTAAAATTTTTTACCTTGTATAACTGTCAAAATGCTAATTGAGCATCTGTAATGACATTGTATCTTCAAGACCAAAGGCATTTCATGGTCATTTCATTACAAGACAGATCATGGTGTGTGTGTGTGTGTGTGTGTGTGTGTGTGAGGCAAGATGTGCATGATGCAGAGTATGTGGGTGGGGGTAGCCTGGTATCAACCAGCATCAATAATCTTCAATTACCATTTGGACAGTTATGGAGGGTAAAACAATTTGAACACAACAATAGGCTGCTCCCACCAATAGATCTAACATACAATATCCAAGATATCATTATAATAATTATCTCGTTGATTTATATCCTCTAATTATGTTTCCGCAAGAACCAACACAAAAACACATCCCCTCCAGAAACCACGCCCGATCAGAAACACACACACACCCTCATCCATCAATCAATCAATCACCTGTCAAAGCCAACAAATGAGTTGGGAGCTATATGAAAGGTGCTGTGTACTATCTCTGGTGGCAATTACTGTTTATTTATTGTAGCATTTAGCGCAAGGAAAAACTCTGTCAGACATGCAACTGCACATTGGCAACAAACGTGATTAAACACACCCAGCTCACATTAGAGAGACAACATCGTAACCAACAGGCAAAGTGGGCAATTATATTTTGTTAACATAATTTAACAAGGGATTTGAATATAAAATAATGAGTCAGGAATCATTTTAGGTGAAATAATAGATTTAGGGCATCTAATCATTGCCTGGTTGACAATAACAAAATAAAAGTACCTTTAAAGTACCAGAGTCACTATCTGATTTTTTTTCTGTAAAAAGGATTTTTAGATAAAGATACATTCAACTGTTTTCTGTTTTGATGATTTTGAGTGATTGTGAGTTTTATTATGAGGTTTTTTTCCCCACTGGAGAACATAATACATTATTTTGGTTATTTTCAAAATCAAAAGACTTGTCAGAAAGTTCTAAATCTGCTCTTAATCTGTATGTGCACACCAGTGGGTAAACGTCATGATGAAAGTGCAGGAAGTTGTGTTAGATTCAAGTACCTGAATGCATGAAATGTTGTGTCTGTTATAGCTTTTGTCTGCCATACTATTGTCTGTCTGTGCTCATGTCCTCCCTTTTATGGTAAATAAGAGACAATTTGATATAGCTGCCACTTTTTGGTATCTTGAGGCCTTCTGACAAACGTTATGGAAATAAGTTCTGTTCTGTTCTCAGTTTTTTCTCAAAGACTGGACCACATGTTGTATAGGGCAGTTTGTATCTGAATAAGAGGGAGAGTAAGAAATGTGAGAAAAAGGAAAAGGATAGGGAGACAGAGGTATGAGAATGCCACATTTCTTCATCAGTGATATGCTCTGATGCTTTTCTAAGGCTTGTACTAATTAAGTCACATTTATCGCTGGTAGGCCTCCATTAGTCCTTTGTAATTGTGTTAACTCTGTACGTAGCCTTAAATGGAATATAGCATGTGTTTGTGGGAGTGTGTGTGTGTGTCTGTGTGTATCTTCATTACATGGAAGGTGTAACAACTTGTATTGTATTGGTTGCATCAAATGCGTTATCAGAGTGAAGGCTGGTATGTTTAACATGTTAAGAGTCAGAATGGGTATACAGCGATTGCTTTCATGTTTTCATTTGTCACATTGAAGGGTCCATTTTACCCTGATATCTGTTTTCCATAGTGTTTTTCATACTGGTGAAATTGCTCATCACTGACTGTCCTACACTTTGGTACAAAGAAGTCTAGATGAGAGTGCAAGAAATGAACTTTTAAGTACATGTTATGTTACAGCCAAGTTTTTTATATGCCTGAAGAAGATTATTCAATTATTAATGGTTTAATAGTCTGCCCTAGTGTTTCCAAGGAAATTTGTTACCACTAACTGGAAAGTTGCCCATCCAGATTTTCCTTGCCATGCAGCAAATTGTAAAATTGTGAAAATCTGAGAATTAAAGAAGGCCAACCACCTTTAAGTCATCTGTCACGCCCCGCACACCTTCATACGGAATTACGCAAGCAAACAGGAACGCCGTTTGTAGCGTCCAGTGCACTGGCTCAAAATGCACTCACGCGACTATACAAGGGAGTACAACCAGAAAAGGTAATTGTAGATTTAAAAAATACATAAGACAAAGCAATCAAAAATGCAACAATATAATAAAAGAAATGCCAACATGTTTTTGTCATTTACATAATAAATGATCTAACACTGCAATTGTTATTACTTTTTTTTATTTGGTAGGTATACACAGGTAATTTCATTAATTTTAAAATGGAATGTCCCATATTTAAATATCCCTTATATTGTGTGAGTAGGGTAGAAAAAAATAATAAAAAATATATAATTTAAGTCAACCATAAACAGGCTCTATAAAAGCTCATTTAAGGCTTGTAACAAAGGATCAGGTCAAACAGAAGTTGAGGATCGAAATATTTAATTTAATACCTTATTGATTCCCTAAATGTGATTCACTGGTTTGTAAAAATAGAATGAGTGCCATTAAATCTCTTTCATTGAGTTTTCTTCACAGCTCCTAGTGCCGAAAATTTTTCTGCCCATTCATATCCGACCGGTTTTAAAGTATCGGTTAGACCCAGTGGTGTATGTTATTTATTCACTGCTATTACTAAGATGTTTAAGTATACTAGCTTTAGTTAACATATGTATGCATATACCTACTGATACTTTTTAGTAAATTTGAATATTTACATGCTGGCAAGTTCTGAAACATGGGACGTTCGATCAGCTTAAAAATAGTATGCAGTTAGAAAGCTTTATTTTGGCCTAGGAAATTCTGTGGTTCTATCACCATGCACAAGCTAAACTCTGTACAATCACACTAGATATCTTCTATATCTTTTCACCTTGCAGTTTTTTGTGTTTGGGAGAGACTTATTATAGTGTAGACATGGCTGCCATCTGTGTCCCTGTGTCTGTGTGAGTTTCCTCCAGGTACTCTAGTTTAGGGTCAACTGGTCAACCTCCTCTACAACATCAGGGCAATTTGACACTTCCTGTTTATATATGTGCTTGTTATATACTGCAATGCTCTTTTGGCTGGTTTTCTGATGGGTACAATCAGGTCCCTGCAACTGATGCAGCGGCTTGTCTGGTTTTCAATCTACCCAAGTTTTCTCATGTCATGCCACTGCTGCATTCACTTTACTGACTCTCTGTAGCTGCCCGCATCAGTTTTAAAACCCTGATGCTGGCCTACAAAGCCAAGAAAATCAATAACACCATCTTACTTAAAGGTTTTTATCAAACCACACTCTGTACCTTGCACCCTCAGAGACATGAGCTTGGCTCGACTGGATCCTCCATGTAAGATAAAAGAAGACTCTTCTCTGTCCTTGCACCTAGGTGAATGTTTGAAATGGACTTCCACTGAATGGCTGAGTTTCAGGTGGCGACTTAAAACTCATCTCTTCACTCAGGACGTAAGTTAAGCTAAATGAAAAAAAAATGCAACAGCAAAATAAACCAGTGTCTCGTTTTTTTTGTTGATTTACCTACATCGGATCACAAGTTCTGGTTGGATTGTGGTCTTTGTGCTATTGCTTACTTGTACTAACAATGTTTTGCCTACTAGGAAGAATACAAAGCACTTTTGCATGCCACTCAAGATAAAGGTTTCTGCTAAATGCTGTAAATGTTAATGATAACACAAAATTGTCCCATTGTGTGTGCATGTCTGCTGTGGTGGGCTCCTGAGATGTTCCAATGGTTAGGGTGCCAGAATAAATTATCCCAATTTATTTATAATTTATAATTCAAGGTGATGGCAACCATTTCAAACAGCAATTAAGTTACTGTGGTAAAAAAATGAACTGATAAACATTAATTTGTGTATGTACTTCCTGTGCACTAAAACACAAGCATAATAGAAACATTTCTTCTCTCATGCCAGTAAAATGCAAATTAAGGCCAGTTGGCATCTTCATTGTCTCTTCCACTTACTTTATCTATATAAAACAAAGAATCCAGACATCTCTGTTCCCCTGAACTTCTACCACCTTCTCAGTTGCTCCCAGAAAAGCCACTTCACTTCTAGGCCTATCTGTTCTGTCCTCCTCCCAGCTGGCTGTACCTAATAACATCCAGGAGGCATCCTTAACAGATACTTGAACCACCTTAACTGGCTCCTTTCAATGGGAAGAAGCAGTAGTAGTAGTGGTTTTGAGAACCTTTTGGATGAGAAACAGAAGTTGGAACAAAGTCTAACCCTGACTCCAACAGACACACTTATTGCCAATAATGAGAAAGCAACTCAAACTCTGAGACTATATGGACCGAATGGCTTGTCTCAGTGACCCTGGTGACCCCATACCCCCGGAAAAAAATTCTCAGGGAAAATGGTTATATGCCTTCTTCAGTTCTTATGTTCCAGTGGGTGACAAGATCCTTAAAAATCGTGTTTGTGGGACACCGGCTGGATTGTGTATGTTGCCCAGCCACAAGGCGTTAAGTGTTGGAGGTAACCGAAAGGCTTGGCTCCAGGGTTTAGGTAATCCCCTCCCATGCAGGTTACACACAGTTCCTGCGTTTGTATTAATTAAAATACTTTAAGGATATTCATTTCAGACCTGTTTGCTTTGGTGTTGCTCTCTCTCCTTAGTCTGAATAATGATATGGACTACCCATTCATCCCTTCACTTAGATTCCCTTTTTTGTCCACCACGGCAGCTGGAGCCACTGGCTCACTATTTATGTCTAAGTTTAATTACCTGGTGGAAGCCATACCCTCACTGCCTACCCAGTTTATCAGCTACAGAAAGGGAGCAGAAAACAGGCTGTCCTAAGCATCAGCTGAAGGACAAAGCTGGAGATCAGAGGCTCTCTTCTCTGTGCTCTACATCAGTCCACTTTGTTTTGCTATAAAAAATAGTACTGCAGCACGATGTGTCATCACACAAATATTGATTTTCACAATGCATCACAAATGAATACTGTGAACTGTTGAATTTCTCTCTGGAGGAGAATTGCGGCTATCTGGAGAAATGTGCTCAGCAGGCACACCATTTACTCTGAGGTTTTCAACATGAGTGCAGTAAGACGAAGCTGTAGGTATACCAGAAAAAAAATGACTTTGCTACAAGCTGCTCTGCAGATTGGTGTGTGGGTGGGTGGCTGGTGATGAGTGCTGAAATACCTTGTGTGTGCATGGATGTGTGTGTCCGTGTGTGTGTGTGTGTGTGTGTGTTTGTGAAATTGGAAATGGCTGGTTGGTGTTGTCACTTGCTACTTGTCCCATCACTCTAGCTAATTTGCTTTTGCCTGCATCATTTCCACACAAGTAGACGTTGTACTGGAATTTCAGAGAGGAAGAAAGCCTCCTGTCAAGGTTGTTTTCTATTACAAATAATAATTCACTCTAGCACAAGCTCAAGTAATGTCACACAAAACAAATCACTGTTTCCAGCTAGATTTATAGTGGAGGATAAAGTTAGAGATGCAAT
The DNA here is from genome assembly GCA_034780255.1 of Parotocinclus maculicauda. Lineage (NCBI taxonomy): Eukaryota > Metazoa > Chordata > Actinopteri > Siluriformes > Loricariidae > Parotocinclus > Parotocinclus maculicauda. The sequence continues at coordinate 17,755 of JAUZSU010146490.1, read as the reverse complement.
TGTTGGAATTGTTAGAAGATTATATAAATATTTTTTTAATTGCTGTACTATTTACTTACAGCTGTGAGTTTCTTGTAGCTCTCGGGTGTTGTGACAAAGCTTGTGTAGGTTCTACCTGTATTACTTACCAAATTTATATATATATACATAATTTTATATCTAATTATCTAAATAAAAGTATAATAATATAATACAAATAAAAAAATATGTATATATAAATAAATAAAAATCTCGATTCTCATCATTTGCTTGGTTCTTGGTGCACTTAAAAGTGAATATGTTGAGCTGAGTGGCTTGTTTCATCCAAAACTGGTATTGTGCTCAGAAGAAACAGTATTCCAGGGATTTTATGGAAAAAGTTGATGCCATGTGCTCCAGATAAAATATGAAAGGAACCATGCAGACTGTTATCAGCAACAAATCCAAAAGCCAGGCTCATGTCATGGTATGCTGATGTGTCAGTGCCCTTACCAAATGTAATTTATACTCCTGTAATGGCAGCATTAATGCAGAAAAGTACACTGAGATTTTAGAGCAACATACTGTATGCTGCAGTTAGGACTTCATCTTTTCCAAGGATGTCCATGCAGCAACATTTCAACAAGGGTATGGGTATTGGACTGGTCTGCCTGCATTCTTGACCTGTCCTTAATAAGGATTGAATGGAGAATTTTAAAATAAAAAATGTGGCAACAATGAAGAGGTATTTATATAATGCTAAAACAACAAGTAATAGGCCACATACATACACATCTTCTATCTTGCATTAGGACCTTCTGAGCTCATTTACAAAAGTCATGACTATTGCTCTAAGCAAAAGACCAAACTTTGGGTTCTGTCTATAAATTAATTTTAAATGTCTGTAAACTGGCACAAGACAATTAGTCTAATTGTTGTTAGAATTGAATAAAATAAAAAAAGCTGTAAGAGCCATGGTAAACCAATCCGACAGCAAGTTACAGGCTTGTTTCAAGCAACAATGTGTATAAACATCAGTCCCTGAGCATTATTATAACTTACATGTATAACTTATATAAGTGTTAGTGGTCATGGATCTACCCCGGCTATCCCTGTAGAACCATGTATGCCTAGGTGAACAGTCTTTACAAAATTAATCCAGTAGTAATGTTGTGAAAGCAGTTCACATGAGGAAACCCATAGTGCCTAACACCAGGCATTAGGTTCTTAGGCTTTTGATATTTTTCTGAATTGTATTATTTGATAAATAAAGGACCAAGTATAAAATTGTGTTTTAGTAAACAGAGCAGTACATACATATACACACACGATGGAGAACATGCATAAGAATACAGTGTGCTTGTGTGTAATTACATCACCAATATGTATCAGAAAACCAGTTACCATGGCTCATTGAAGCAAATATGTAATTGTATAAACTACCTCCATTAAGAGTAATTACATGCTTAATTAAATCAAAGTGCTGGACACAATGGTGGAAGAGAAGACTAAGAATACGAGTTTGCATGTCATAATGCAGCATGCATGGTCTGTAAGTAATGCAGTAGTGCAGTTTTGGCATATCTAATGTGTTTTTGTGTAATTTGTTTGAGGTTCTGGTGTTCTGTGGTGTCCAGACGTATGTGTGTATATTTTCTTTATGCACAAATTATTTAAACTTTTTCTGTCTGAACTGTCAGCTCTGCTGTTATCTTTTTCCAGGACTACTGCAGTGCTTATGTGTGAAGCCATGCACTATGGATTTAAAATTCATTGGATTCAAATTTCATTAAAATCATTCATACACTTGTGAAGGAAGAACATCTGACTTTTAAGTAGGGGAAGCACTGTGTCTGGAATGACATCATTAAATCTGAGAAAACTTCCTAAAATGCTGAGCCACTGCAGCCAATTGATTTTGGAATTCCTAATTGTTGCTAAAAAATAATATTTTAATCTTTTAATAGATTTTTCTTTTTCACTTTATCAGAGACAATGATATGTTGTTCAACACTGAAATACAACATAAGTCAAAATAACACCATAATTTTACCATATTTTGGGGGTACTGGGGAGTAAATGATCACTGGTAAAAAGGATCTACCTAAGGATGCATACATTATACTTTTGACCACTCATTCTGTAGATTAAGCTACTTGTTTAAGTTCGAGTCCTTCCTGGATGTGCATAGTTGTTACATTCATTGCTGGCTCCTGTTTCAGGTTCCATACGTTCAGGTTCACCCAAGGCCATAGCCATGAACTGAACCTTACACAATGCTAAAGAGTGGAATATGTTTATGTAGCTATATATGAATGCTTTGTACTGAAAAAAAAAACATACTACACTGCTTACAAAAATTACGGGATGAATATCAAATGAAACTAAATATTATCTATTATTAGTGAGCAGTATACATTTAAGCATTTGAACAGCTGAACAGTGCATACAGGATCAAATCTAGTACAAATTGTCTAAGCATGCCCTTTTAGACCCTGCCCATTGTCTCACACAAAAGTACAAAGTACAAAGTGTAGAAACTGTTGACGACCAATCAGCAATACTAACTACCTGATATTAACCAATCATCAAATTGCTTACTGTTTTGTTCAAATACTTGGATCCAACAATGACCTTAATGTACTTGGATAGAATTGTGTGATAAAATGCAAGTTTTGTGTTAGAGCTGTGTTGTGTGAGATCTGACCTTATTCCTTCCATGAGTCTGACCTAATTCCACAACAAAATCGCTAACTAGTATATCCAACAAGAAAAGTGCTCAGTGCTGCTCACGAGGATTTCTGGAAATACTTTACCTCTAATCAGCAGATGTTCAGGCTTAAATCCAAACAGAGGTGGGGCTCCTTGGACTCCGCCCAAACGCAGGTGAACTTGCATTTTAAAAGCCAACCTGCTGAGCACATGCACTCAACTTCTGTACTTCTGAGCTTCATGCACTCAACCGCGTTTGGTTCTGGTCACCGTGCTGCAGCTCTCTTTCAGGGTTTTGGCAATCTTCTTATAGCTTAGGCCATATTTATGTAGAGAAACAATTCTTTTTTCAGATCCTCAGAGAGTTCTTTGCCATGAGGTGCCTTGTTGAACTTCCAGTGACGAGTATGAGAGAGTGTGAGAGCAATAACACCAAATTTAGCACACACCTGAGACCATTTAACACTAACAAGTCAGATGATTCAGGGGAGGGAAACTGCCAGCAGTTAAGACTTTAATGGCTATGTTTTTAATTATTTTGAGGGCGCAGCAAATTTACACTGTTATACAAGCTGTAGGCTGATCACATTACAGGGGTCTACTTACTTTTGCGAGATACTGTATAGATAAGCTAGGCCAATTAAAAACCAGCAATAACATCTAAATAGAATAAATTAAGGTTTTAGTGGGTTAAATAATTGATCAAATTGATGATTTTATGAAAGGAACATGAATTAATAATCTGCATTGAACAAAGAAAGGATGCTGGAACTTTTCTCTGGTGAATTTATAATGAAACAAAGATGATTGCCTGAAAAAAACATCGTGTCCCCACTCATTTATGTGGTTTAGGAGTTGCACAACTAGTAATAATAAAAATGTACTATTTCACTAGTCATTCACACACTCTGTGTTCCCTTACCTGATGTTAAACTGCCATGCAGATTATATTATAATTGCATTAATCTTTTCTGAAGTATTTCCAGATTACAAACATTTAAAAAGATCTGCATTATTTACTGTTTTCTTGCATCTTTGGTAACCTTTTTTGTCCTCCTGAGAAAGTCGAATTGAGCACCCCATGGCGGATGTCCTAGTCGACTAAACTTTGCAACTCCTAATGTGGTAGCTTGTCAGGTAAAGGACCAGGAGAACTGGCAATCATTATCCGAACATTTTTTAGTCCGATGATAGAGAATAGGCTTGGTGCAAGTCATTTATAAAGATGATAAGGGATGGAAGGGACTCATATAAAATGATATAAAACAGCCAACACACGTCAAGATCACAATCTGATTAAGTTTATGGTAGAAATATAAAAACTGGCCTTTCTATCATCCTTTAACAGGATTCCTTAACATTAATGAGTCTTGTGTAGTCCATGCCTTCATGTGTCTGCACCATGGTAGCATAAGGGAGTTGTACACAGTATTATGCATGTGGCTTTAATGTTATGGGTGTTCAGCGTGTGTATGTAAATGGGGGTGGGTGAGCAGTCATGTATGCTTCTTATTATGTGCCAGGTGACAGTTCAGAGTTTTCACCTGGAATTTCACAACTGACAAATAAGTCATAGGGGAGCATGTCATTGTCATGGTAATAGGCACAATTCTAAAAATATCAGAATTTATTCAGGTTCACATGGTGCATGGGGAGAATGGATTTTGTTGCCGTATAAGTGATACACAGGCATTAAAGCCAATTTGTGCCCTTTGTCCCATTTATTTGCTGACTTTTGCACAGTATTCATATGAATGGTGGGTTTTTAGAGAAAGAGTAAACCAATTCATGACTAAGGAGCACACTGGAGCTGTGAAGAATCCATTGTGCAACAGCAATAGTTTCTCTTTGCCTTGTGTAGTGCTATCTGCAGGCCTGTGTAGTTTATACGCTATCATTTTCTGAGTGGATAACTATCCTTCAGCAGAATCCCTCATGGTAGTGTAGAAATGTAAAAAAGGGGAAATAATTATCCAAAGCATTAGGGGATTCAGTACCAAGCAATAAGTCAATAAGCAAATTATTCAATAGAAATCATGGATGAAAAATGAAAGCTGAGACTCAGCATATGTAAGAAAATGTATTGCCCTTAATGTTGTTTGAGGAGTGTGTTGGAAAGTGTAGATGTCATTGCTTCTAGCATGTCCAAAAGCCAGGCTCTATCATGGTATGTAGCTGTGTCAGTGCCCTTGGTAAAGGTCTTAACTCTTCTCAGATGGCAGCATTAATGCAGAAGTCTTGAAGCAACATAAGAGGACATTTAACATTTAAGAGGACATCGTTCTAGGGACTTTCATGCATTTTTCAACAAAGCTGCCTGCCTGCAGTCTTGATCTCTCCCCAATAATGGAGAATTTTTAAATAAAAAATGTGACAGCGACAACCCTATACTGTTGCACATCTTAAGATGTGTTTGCAGAACAACTGGGACAAAATAACACCCATTTGTAGCTCCTTCACTGTTTTTATAGATTTCCTTACCCGATAAAATGATGTAACCAGGTAATTGTGCCTAATAATACCAATAAATTTCAAGGAGAACAACAGCTCTCTGAACAATAGGTTTTCTGCTGATAACTTATTTTATTAAGATAATATTATGTTCCAATATTGGAGGAGAGACTTGTGCTGTTCAGTGTTTGCATAACATAGGACTATATTGATGCTGAAGGCGACCCTATTTGCTCCAGAAATAAATATAATCAGTGCTTTAATTAATCAGTGAGTACCTTCGGGTGACAGTGCAGTTTTTCATTAGCTCTCAAAGGAAACTATACTCAACAGTAAATGCCCATATTTATTTGTCTGGCATCGTGGCTTACCAAAATTTCTAAGATAATTATTCTAGGAAGATTATCTTGGTTTATGTAAAGATGCATTCAAATACTGTATCATATTTGGATGCTTGTGAGATGCAGCAGTCTACAAATGTTACAGTCTCTCAGTGGTGCCTCCTGTCATGCCTGAGTGCTGCAACTACTAGCCCCCCTGCAGGGGCACAGGGTGAATCAGTCTTGAGTCTTGTTATGTCACTACATTCTGTATTGGTGCTCTTGCCTAATATTTTATGATCTAAATATTTTATTTGGTGTGCACCTATTAATGGCAGACACTTGTACCGCATTGATATGTGTGGATGGGCATTTGTGTTCTATTTGGTGCGTTTTCAAATTAAATACATGTAATAAATTTTTTGAGAACCTTCAAGTTGAAAAGAAACAAAAGATTCCCAGCAAAATTGCTTTTTTTGTTATGCACTCCAGTGTGTAATCTAATGTAATTCAAAATATGGGTGTGAGGTGAGTGGAAGCATAACACAAAAAGGATAACATGACTGGAAACTCATTTTACAGATAGCACTTATGGCAGGATGCTGAGGGATGCAGATGCACCTATAAGTGCAATAAATTACAAAAGGAATAATATCAGCTTATAGTGTGGAGAGACAAACTGCAAATGTGCTTTGGCTTTTTTTTTGTGTGCCTCTCTCTCTCTCTCTCTCTCTCTCCCTCTCTCCCTCTCTCCCTCCCTCATTGCAGTCAGAGAAATGCTTCGTCAGTAGACCTGGAGAGTGGGAGGTTGAATTTAGTAGTTGATTTTTTCCTCATATCATCTTTTTTCAACCTTTCTCAGTTTGCTCTCTTTTATCCTATCATACATTTACATCTATTCAGACAATGTTTTTCTCTTTTACTTGTCGTGTATTTTCTTTATTTCCAATTCTGTAATCAATATTCTTTTTCACTACCGTGTTCTGCTTTTTCCTCCATTTATTTTAATAGTCAGTTCATCATCATGGAGATGATGCTTCCTCAAGTGTGAGGTCTTTGTGAAAAATGCTGATGTGAGATAATGTTCACAGGCATGACTGCACAGATTTACATCTGGAATTTAATTTGCATTCGGAATTTAATAAACCTAATGGCACCCCCATTGATTATAAGGGAGTTCATAAAAATGATAACACTATACTTGATTGAATTGCATGAAAGAAGCTGACAGGGCTCTTCAAAGAAGCAATTCATTGTTTAATCAAGTGTATGTCCTAATAATGCTATTTATTTACCTTAGCTACTTGTGCACTTACTGTTTTGATGACCTCGTGCTTGCAGAACGACAAGGTAAGCTTATGTTTACATTTAACTGATACTGACACTTACTGATTAAAAATGCAGCCAATGCCACAAGCACTGGGACACTGATGGAAGGGCATGATAGTCTTTCAGTGACCAGGCCAAATGGTGCACAACAAGCTGCAAATGAAAGAGCATATTTTGCATGTATCTATTTATTTTAGTTTTGCACTGTGGATTTCTGCTGCTTCGCTTTCAGATGAGATTATTTTAATAACAGGGTAAAATGTTTTCAATTATTGTGTCCATGCTGTAAGACAGCTTACCTGCACTGCACTTGCGGCTCTATTATTTGCTAAAGTTTCTAATTTCACACTTGTTAAATTTGTCTGTAAAGCCTGCCCTTTTAAAAGAGAGACTGAGAATGGTGTGTTTCATTACAAATCCCAAGGGAGTCTGGATCTGAGGGGGCTGAGTATTGAGGGAGGCAGGCTGGCATGCTGAAGAAGCAGATCTGATAGAGCTGGGTGATGAGGATATGGGTTATGAAGGAGAAATAAGTAATGAATGCTGTGTAGTTTAATGATTGATTCTCGATTACGCAGTTGTGCTGAACTGGGTTTGAACATTCAAAATGATAGTGATGGTATAATTTAGGAGGAATTCTCAAAGTAAAACAACCTCTAACAAGACACTTACTCCCCTACATGGCATACTGTAAGCCAAGGCTTTCGACTTGGAAAATTATAATTATTATAACTAATATAATTATAATTATCTTGTTAAAAAAATGCGAATTGGAAACCCTGCCAACACATATGGCTGCAGAATTTACAGTGCATATCATTGAGTTGTTAGTGTCCCTTGTATCACACTTGTGTGTGACCGAGTGTTATATGTGATCATGCCAGAAAAAGAACAGTGAGTTGGTCCACAAAAAAGGAGAATTGAAACGTTCACCATGAGGTCTCCATACTCTCAAACCCAACTGTCATCTGATCCCAAACAGAACCTGGATCCAATCCCAGTGCATAGCAGTCCAGTTTCTTGTTCATGACACCACTGCAACGAAGAACACATTGGCTGTGTGTCAAATGCAGGACCTCTTCATCCTTTAAAACCTTCACCTATCATAAAAATTATTTCCTGTTACACTTAAAATAAGAAAAATTTGTAACAAAAACTAGTTGTACTGGTTAGCAAATCCAATTCTTCATACCTTTTGCCTGTGTCTGAGCTATATTTGAGATATATTTGCCTTAGCTTTCTGTTCTTATTTTGCAATTCATTGCTAGCCTCATGTATTATTCCTTCTGAAACAATTAATCAAGTTTTGATGAACATTCAGATCCACATAATCTAAATAGTTAAATATTAATTACAGATCCACTTCCAAGCGCCTATTCCTAAACAGCTTGTTCCAAGCAACTTCACTCAGATTTAATCCTTAACTGTTATTGGTATCACTGGTTCAGCTCTTTCTTTGGTCATGTCTCATCCTCCTGACTCTTCTAAAAATGTATTTTCATTCAGAAATGCAAATCTTATACCGTTGCCCTTAATCTGCGTGTTTGTCAGGGATCGGTCGTCAGTCTCTTTCTTTTTAGCTTTTGGTTTCTTCATTTTCATCTTCATTCTTTGGTGTGTCTTTGCTTTCATTGCTACTACCATGACACCCAGATTTATGTATCTATCAGAGCTAAAGCCTGACGCCCGAGGAGGTGACTCACTTAAGCTCTGAAATATGAAAAGTGGGGTAAATACGCATGTGTCTGGGCCATTTTAAGTAGATAAAAATCTAAATAAATAAGTAGATAAAAATCTATTCAAGGGGGAATGGGCCCGACTTCCGACTGGAAGTTGTGCTGAACTGGGCTTGAACATTCAAAATGAGAAGTGTTCCTTGGTGAACAAGCAGCGCAGAGTGGTTTCGATGTCCTGATAAGCCCGTTCTGCCTGTCTGTTAGATTGGGGTTGGAAGCCGGAGGAGAGGCTCGTTGTTTCTTCGATGTCCTTACAAAAGGCCCTCCATACTTGCAAGACGAACTGGGGCCTTCGGTCCGAGATGGTGGCAGAGGGGATGCAGGGAATCTTGAAAACTTGGTCGAAGAGGAAAACCAGTCAATGACTGTAAGGATGACGGTGTTGCCATCTGACTCGGGAGCCCCGTGATGAAATCTGCCGATCGGTAGTGGCTGCAGGGCTAGTAGGAGGTCTTACACATGGTGCATGCGGCTACGAACTCCCTAACATTAAAGTACATGGATCGGGCTCGGCCCCCTGCGCCTCTTTGATCATCCATTCAACTTCCCATGTAAAATGGGCCACCAGACGGCTTGGGGAGAAGTATGGTGTCCTCCATGTTGTTTGTGCCTTTAGTGGAGAACTGGTGGGGAAGGGCATTGAGCTTGATGTTCTGGGAGTCCGGTCGGTAGGTCAGGGTGAAGTTAAATCTGGAGAAGAATAGGCCCCACCTGGCCTGTCTGTATGTATGACATGTTCTTGTTGTTGGTCCAGAAGACGAACAGCTGTTCCGAATCCTCCATTTAATGTCTCCACTTCAGTTTGGTAAGGAACGCTGCCGCCTTGCTGTAAATCACCGCCAAAATGGCAGTAAAAGTTTGCAAAGCCCAGAAATTGCTGCAGTTTCTTCCATCCTGGTGGTACAGGCCACTTTGCGACTGTGCAAATCATCTCAGGGTCTGCCTTGATGCTCCCTTTTTGAATAATGAAACTAAGATAGGCAACCATATTAACATGAAACTCGAAACATGAAACTTCTCGACAAACAGTTTGTTCTTCAGGAGGCATACAAACACTTGGCGGGACATGTCGAACGTGCCCCTCTTCCGTCTGGGAGAAGATGGCGATGCTGTGGATATAGACGAAGATGAACTGGTAGTCACTGAGCAGCCGTTCACCAGAACTGGGGCGTTGGTGATGCTGAAGGGGATGACCCTGTAATCGAAGTGGCCCAGCGGGTTGTTAAATGCGGTCTTCCACTCACCCCCCTCCTTGATACGCACAAGGTGATATCCATTGCGCAAATACTGCTTAGAGAAGGTGGTAGTCCCTTGTAGGAGTGGGAGAGGGTTCCGGTCTGCTTGGTGATGACATTCAGGCCTCAGAAGTCAATGGAGTGTCACAGAAAGCAGTCCTTCTTCTCCAGGAAGAAACCAGCATCGAGGGAAAACTAGGAGGGCCTGATGAGTCCAGCTGCCAGGCGGTCCGCAATGTAGTTCTCCATGGCCCACCTCTCGCTATGGGAGAGCTGGTTAAGGCGGCTGGTGGGCAGGGAAGCCTCTAGGAGCAGGTTGATGGCGTGGTCCTTGCTAAAGACCTCATGGCGGTAGTGGTACTCCTGGAGCACCCTAAATAGGTCCGTTTGCTCTTTGGGCCGAGAGTGTGAGTGGTAATCTTAGCCAGGAGTTTCCCATCCACAGTGTATGCCCATCTGGGCATTTCCAGGGCCTCCATTTGTTTGCCAAGCTGGGCTGTGAGATCCTGGTCTATGAGGTTCTCCTCTGCTCTGGATTCAATCAGGGTGTCCATGGTGCGGGTGACCCCTGGAAGGTACAATGTAGCCTGCAGAGAGAATCGGGGTAGTGAGGGGTTTCGGTCAGTGCTAGCCAGGACCTAAGTTTACTGAGCCAGGCTTCCAGTGTCGGGGTTCTGAGTAGAGTAAGAAAAAATTTGATTAACTCTGGTAGTTAAGTTAGTAACTTGTCTGCTTAACAAAAACTGGGCTAAAATGTGAAAAATAATAATAAACAATAAAAAACAAAAAAAATCTAAAAGTCTTATATTGTTTTTTTGTTTAAACACACATCTACACAGTATGTATTCAGTTGAACAATTTTACTTTTTTTTCTGCTTTCCCTTACACTCATAGCTCTGAAGGGGAGAAAAACAGGAGAAAGTAGGACAGGCTCTATTGTTTTGAGAAAAAAAATATTGTGTAATTGAGTGTGCCAATGAAGTGTGCTGTCAGCTTTATGATAAAGCCCACATTTCCACTGTTTTTATATCCTTTTTATGTTTCCCTCTACAATTACCCCATCTTCATTCAGCTGTCCCCTATTTCTTATTTCCCTGTTTTCTCATCTCCTCTGTGTCAAGTGATTGCAACACCTGATGTCTTTTGACATTTTCCTCTGTGGTTGAACAGTTACAATGACTGTGAGTAAGCGATTTATTAAACCAGCCATTATTGAATGACATTTACTGAAAATGAACTTCACTTCTGACATGTTCCTGTAGTTAATGAACTGCAGTAGTGTGTGTATGCATTAAATTAGTTTGTGTATGCAGTACTGCTTCTGGTTGACCATTCTTCCATCACCTCATACATTACATAGAATATTTAAGGGATTGTTGTTTATGGTGACAGAATGGCTCTTTAGTTAAGAAGACAAGTTATCACAAGGTTGTGTTTAAATCCCAGGTCTACCTCTGTTGCACACTTTAACAAGGTCTTTAATTCCTACTTCTAGGTACGGTAAGGTTGACTGCCATATCTAGACAAGTTATGTTTAAATACTTTCCAATCATTGTCTGATAGCATTCTTTTCTAGTCACAAAACCCACAATGACTAAGTACACAAATACACTAAGCACCGTTACTACCTTTTAATTAATTTATTTTATTAGCCGCTGTTCTCATTAATACAGTAATGAATACAGAAAGGGTGAGTTTTTTGTAATTATTACTCTCTTGCTCACTCTCCACTACTGTAAAAGCTAGACCAGTTCAGGGTAATATAATGCAATGTAATGCGGCAACACACACACAGCCTTAGAGCCTGACAATATCTGCAGAAAGCTCTAAATCCTGCCCAGCAAATAAAAAGAGGTCTATTTGGTTGGATGAAGGGTGCAGTAAGAGAAGTGCGACTCATGCATTTTGCTGAACCCTGAATTGTTGTTTGAGCACTTGGGTAAAAATAGTTATTTACATTTCAAAGGATTTAACACACAAATACGTGGAAATTGCGAATTCACACACACACAGTGGAAGGCTCGTAAAACAGTAACGAGTAAACATGAGTCAGAAATATTTTATTTGCAGCTAATTGCACTTGTTCCTTCTTATTGATCAATTAATTATTTGTAATTAGTGGTGATATCCATGCTGGTGCCCTTTAATTGAACTATGTGAGCAAACAGGAGTCAATGTGTACAAATTGTATTTAAACATAATTTTGCCAGCAATATGTGTGACAGCTAGTCATCATCTCACTTCTCAGATTCACATCATTGTATAGGGAAGACCGGGACGGTTTCTACAAATTTTGCTTTTCCTTTATTTTCTCAGAGACTGTTAGTCCTGGTTGGATGACATTCCATTACAATAAACCTACACCTGTCAGCTACACACGCACACTTCTGTAACATTTGTACACAAAAGAATATATTGGTTTGGGGGACTGTAGTGGCCCAGTGGTTAAGGTGCTGGACTATTGACCAGACGGTTCAGATCCTCACCTCTTCCAAGCTGCAACAGATGGCTCCCTAAGGACGGCCCTTAACCCACAAATGTTTGGATTGTTATATTGTATTAATTGTTAGTTGCTCTGGATAAGGGCATATGCTATATTACATAAATGTACACGTGTGTGTGTGTGTGTGCGGGTGTGGGTGTGTGCATGCATGTGTATAGCTTGTGCTATAATGTATGTGTGGTGTGGTAAAATGGGTATAAGGGATTAAGTCCAGATCAGACCCATTAGACATGGTTGCTGCACTTGTCCCCACACTGGAAAATTATAAAATTTGCTATTCTAGCTTAACACAGTGGATTTGAAACATTCTAAATATGTCTGCTGAAAGCTAAAAAATGCAGATTACAATCATATGACTTTTTTTCCCACACAATCAGTTTACACCTAATGATTAAAAAATTCTTTTTTTAACCTGTTTCTCTGTTTCCCCTGAGGGAACTGCAGCATGTGATGGCTACCATTCAGAAATGAAGGAGGGGCTAACTGTGCAAACGCAGAACGAGTGTTATCATTGTAGCTCATACCAGATTAGAGAAATGAGCAATGCTGCAACTGCCCCATGTTGCAACCATCCCCAGCCTCCCCTACAGTATATAGGCTGATAGGACCAGATAATATTCTGGACAGTTTTTCTGAGCTCGCCTCCTCAACATCTCTTCTAATGGTAATTAAAATGCCAGTGTAATGGTAATTAAAATGCCAGTGAGAGTGATTGACAGCTCGATGTTATTTATGGTAGAAGCTAAAATGGCCTCTTCTTGTTTGCGATGAATTGGGTTGCATTTTCATACTTGCTAACTAAAGTGTATTGACAAAGGTAACATGGGAGAAGGTAGAGATAATAATGGCAGTGTTATTGGTTACTAGGTTATAAAGGATTTGCACATGGCTATGTAAATTGTGTTTTTGGCTTTGTCTTATTGCATGTCTGGTGAATATTTGCAAGTGACACCTTGTATTAATCATTTAGATAAATGTACTAGAGACTGAGGTAGCTTATAATGTAATCTCATACATACTAATGTCACTGGGTGCTCACTATGTCGCTAAACAAATAACAGCTCTCTTAAATTTCCCCTAGGTGAGGAAATTTTGTTGTTTACATAATATAATATTTTCTTTGTTATATGGGAGACAGTTACCTCCAAGAAATTCCAGACATCTGCGAAGAATACGCTGGTGTCTGTTCAGTACTCTGGGTCTATGTTTTGTCTAGTGTGTATGTGTGTGTGTGTGTGTGTGTGTGTGTGTGTGTGTGCTCTGTCAAGCTGGCATAGTACCTATCATACATTAGTATCACCAGTATTTATAGGCCAGTGGTACTATGCATGGTAAGTATTGATGATTGCTCTCCTGAACATGGCTTTGTGTGAAAAATATCCTGGGTTCCAGAGTGATCACTGTGGTTGGCATCTCATAAAAAATGATTGAAATGGTCTTGTATGTCCTGCATGTCATTTTGTAAGTCTTGTCCTATTAAAAGATATAATACAATATCTGCAGAAATGTGAGGAGTGTACTCACTTTTGTGATAACTTTTTTCCAACCATAATTAGCATGAAAAAATGCTGTTTCTAAAGTCCCCTTATGAGTGTGCATGTGTATGAGTGTGTCATAATAAGATCACTTTTGCGATCGTGTCTGATGGCCATCGGCCAGGACACCTCCCCTTTCAAATTTTTCACCACCTCCTTTCCAGCGGGTGGTGCGCCCACGTCAACACCCCCTGGGAACCCAAAGAACCTGAGCTGCCGGTTACTTCGGAGTCAATGGCGGCCCTGCATCTAACCCGGGTAGCAGTATTCACAGTACAGCACAGTCACGAGAAAACAAAAAGGGTTGTACAGAATGATCCCAGAAATGTAGGTACCAGCACAGTAAAATGTATTATCTATAGTAATAAATATTATATATAAACTATAGAACTATGAACAGTCCAGTAAGCTATAGATTAATGTAAAATGTCTTGTCTGTTTCAGGGCCTGGGTTGATGGTGGCTCCAGTACCTGCTAAGGTCACCCTAGTGCTGGTTGCCGCAGCTGTGCCAGTTCCTATGGATGTGGTCTCCCCAGTTCTGGTCTCCGAGGCGGTACCTGTTTCGGTGTCTGAGGCCAAGCCCGTTCCTATCCCTGAGGTGAGTACCAGACATATCGACTGCCCCAGTTCCGCTGACAACCCTGCACCTGACATAGCAGCAACGCCTAATGAAAAGCAAGCCACCCACTGGAAAGGAGAAGGTAGAATATAGCGGTGAAAAAGTAGAAAGAGGATGTGTCAGACGTGATCGCAAAAGCGTGACAGTGTATGTGCCATGCAATGAGTTTGCCCACTGTCTTTTGTTATTCCTGCTTTGCACCATTTGAAGCTAACTAATCTAATTTTAGAAAATTTATGGAGAAAATGTATCATGTTGGAGTTTGGAGAAACATTAATATAAATGTACAGAATTACACTAAATTTAATATTTGCATTAAGTCACATTGTGTTTAATTGCACGGGTGCTGATACCACATGTTGGTTCAACTGAACTTAAAATATTTTCTGATTTATACTCTGTTGCCTCTTGTGTTCAACCGTGGTCGGCCAGCATGGATGGATTCCAATTGACTTAATATTGTTTTCCATGTCACAGTGTCATGGTACAACACTTCACCATGTTTTTCACAAACTGCACCTATGTCAGCAGCAAAAAAGATCAAATGTGAACGCAAAAAAAGAATTGTAAGTATAACTGTACCTCAAATATTACAATCATCAATAGTTTAATAAAAGAAAGTAGAGAGTGGAATGTGGGACACAGCTCCACTGATGTCTGGTATTGAGGTTTCTCCACCTGTTTGTTTTAATAATGTTGTGTGTTATGAATTTTGAAGCTTGCCTCTTACAACCCTCCTGATCTACCATATCTACATGCAAGATCCTTATTGTGAGGTGTGAGTGCTGTTGACCTTTCTAACCTTCCTGCTACTCAGACACTTTGTCAGGTGACATTGACTTTCCGACCTTGTGTCATTCAATTTTGAATTCCCAGATCATCCATCAAATATTACTAGCTCTCCAGGAATCATTTCTCCCTCAGCAGACCTTCCTCTTAGCCTACCTTCATGTTTTCCCTAGAGTCTTAACCTGTCTTATTAAGCTCACAAGAATCATGTGTCTATGTTAAGCCCCCATAGACTAAGCATGCCAAAACATCTATACATTCATAGGTCAGCCACTGTGACCTTTCTCAATTCTGGGAAGGCTGGGGTATTATTTAAAAAAGATACATGAATCCCAGTATGGATTTGTGTGTGTGTGTGTGTGTGCTCAAAAAGCAGGAAAAGACACTTTGCGCACTGGGGTCTCCCATTCATGATGAACGAGAGAGTGGCAACCATAACAGAAAGAAACGAATAAAAAATACAATTTGAAAAATGTAAAGAAGAGGTTTTACTGAATTATAAGGTACTATTGTTTGAAGTTACTACATTTACAAGTCAGTACTAGTTGCTATAAAGCATCTTAGTCAAAATAAAGCAATTAATTTTCATTTATATCTGTACATTCTATACATGTATGCAGGATCATTAGGAGCCTTACAGCAATATGAGTGCAGAAAATTACCCAGATTACATTTAGAAAATTGTATAATCCTCAAAGTGATCTCGGATATTTTATTTACCACTATGTAAAGAATCTGATGTACTGATATGTCAAATTACTCAACAATTGAGACGAACTGAACCCGTTTTAAGCAAAAACGGGATCCCACTCATTTACACACATTTTTACTGGCTTTAAACACCTGGGTCTGTTTTTCATCTTATAAGATTTAAACGCTGCATGAAGCTACTTTGGTTAATTGTGACGAAGGGTCCTCACACATGTGATGCTTTTTTATTCATGCTCAACCCACAGAGTATTGCTACAATAACGCACTTGCTTACTCTTTTGCACTTATTATTCAGTCGCAATCCAAACCAGACCAAACTTGCTACATAGATCCAAGAGAATGGCTCTAATCTAAATCCACTCATTAGCTAGCCATACTTCTTTGGTTGGCTAATCTTATAATGAAATTAAAAAAACCTTTGCCAGTGTCAAAACATAATTTAGTCTACCTTATTTATATATCTGTGTGCAGTTGTTTCACAGCTTTATGCTGCCTGATAATTACCCTTTATAACCATGTTCACCATAATACATTAGTATTTTAATTGTATAACATGTTAGTATTTAAAGTCAAGAGATAACAAAAAATATATATTTAGATACAGTTATGCATTAATGCATCTCATAACCAGGTAGTCCACTAGCTGTTATTATGGAGTATATATTTTTTTAATTTGAAGTGTTACATTTGAGAGTGGTAATTTCTGCATTTCACTAAATTGATTGAATTGACTGTTAATTGTCAAATTCTGTAACAATACACCCAGTTTAATCTAAAATATTACTTTTATGTATTCACACTGTGTACAGACCATTATCATACCCTCTTTTTTATGTGCACCTCAGAAGGGGAATGAAACAAGAGATCTAGTATTTGCTTGTTACAGCCTCAATGAGTCTTATTACAACATTTGTGGATTTGGGTTGTGTGTTGTTTGTTTGATTCTGTAATGTGACAATAACACTTGTGGTTATTCACAAGCTGTTACTTGAGGGTTTACCTTACACTGCCCATAAAAATTAGGAGGATTTCATTATAAGCAGTACATGTTTTGTGATTGGCTACATTTAACATAATATGGACATGAAGTTGAGAAATTGGTCCCTCAAGGAATTTGGGTATATCGCCCCACTGTTTTCAAGGAGTTCCAATGTGGTGGTAATCCTAACACCACAATCTACCTGGTTGTGGGGAAAAACCCTGTGGGTCTAACAGGAAATTGGCAACACTGTTGCTGTGGCAACACAGTTCTGCCTTATTAGCGCTGAAATAAATCTTTCCAGAGGGAGTACACTAGTACACCTTCTTCTTCCCACCATCCCTTCCTCCCCATTTTTGCCCTAATCCCTTCGCTCTATCGCCCCATAGCTCTAAGAACACTCTCTTCCTATTAATTTCCTAAGATATCCTCCTTCCTTTCTTTCTGTAGTCGGCATATTTATTTTAATTCCTAGACTGTGAAAATACAGGGCCTCCTGCTCCTCTTTCCACTGGCCTCTTTTCATTTTCTGTAGTTCCCAGTTTCTACAATTCTACTGTCCACTGCTTGTCACGCTCAGGTTGCACTCTTCTTGGGCACTTCCCCTCCTTTCCAGTGAGTAGTACTGCTGTTGCTGCCGTTTTGCCTTGACTTGTTGAAGAATACATGGACATACCTGGAAAATATGCCATCTTGAAGGAGTTAATGTTGCTCTAAAATCTTTATATATTTTTCAGAATAAATCCTGCCATCACAGAAGTGTAAACAACCTTAAGGGCACTGGCATAGCCCCATACCATGACAAACCCTGATTTTTGGACTATTGGCTGATAACATTCTGGATGGTCCTTATCATCTTTTGACTGGAACATACGGT
>JAUZSU010146469.1:0-14994 GCA_034780255.1 Parotocinclus maculicauda | reverse complement strand
TAAGGGCCTTGCTTAAGGACCCAACTGTGGCAGCTTGGCAGAGGTGGGATTTGAACCCTGGACCATCATGTCCAGAGCCCAGTATCTTAACCGCTAGGCTACCACAGTCCTATGGGGCTCCTCATCATTTGAGAACAGAGTAAACCGGACTAACAACATATAGAGAAAAACATACAGACTACAGTCTATAGTTGTAAAATTACAAGGGAAGTGAGAACTTCCACTTAAGATTTTATAAGGAGATATTTCTTTATTTGAGACTTTCTAAGCAGACTGGTTTTAGCAAAGTCCTGAAACCCCCACTTTTTCTGTGAAAATAACTGAGAAACTATTTAAAATGTATCAATGACTTTTTATTCAGATATGCACTACCAATTCTAACCCTGCCCTTAACCATGTAATTATTAATATTATATACTTTAATATCAAGATCAAGATTTTACTGAGCTGCTTAGGGGCCGAAGCTGTGACTTAGGGCAGGAGTAAATGGGCAGCATTATTGGGGGAAACTTTATTAAAGTAAAACATAATGCCTCTTGTAAACTTTTCCTCATCTAATCCTACAGATTTTTCCTGATGTGGGTTTGCTGCTTCTATTAGGAAAATCAGTTGTTTTAATCTTAATTAAACCTGAAAAATGTGTATGAATTTGTTAGTTTGCATACACATATGCAGCACAGCAAAAGAGATGAATAGAAGATGTATTCGGTTGGCAGTTTAATGTATATTTTTGTATAGAGATATTTAATCTATATATATATAAAACATCTCTATACATGAATATACATTAAACGATGAAACTGCCAGCCGAATATATCTTCTATTTACACATATATATACAAACCATGGGTGTCAAAAACCTGTAAAATGCATTTATATGGGTTACTGCTCGGGTGCCTGCTCTGTCCTTCAGCGAAATACATTTCGATTGCTGCATCTCTGTTGTGTATGAGTAGAAATGTCTGAGCTCACATCCAAGCAATCAGGTATGGTGGAGTGTATAAATGGCTTTTAGGAACACACAAACACACTCACCAGGACCAGTGTTGGTTCACTCCCTATGAAGTCCGCTAACCTCTGTGGCCTCTTCATGCCCCCCTTCCCTTTATCACCCCTATTTTCACTATTTTTCTTCTTTCGTTTTGCTATTACAGCAAGACTGACATGTAAAAGTGAGTCCTAAAAAACCCTGAACGTAAGTCACTGTAACTTAATGCTTGAAATGTAGAATGTCAGAAGACATGCTGATTTTGTTCCTTCTTCACATTTGTGTGTGTGTGTGTGTGTGTGTGTGTGTACCTTGTCTTGTTATAATTGTAAGAGCCATATGTTGATGAGATGAAAACCTCTGACTAATGGGCGCTGTTTTTTTTTTATTGTCCTCACCTTTTTAACTGCTTTTGTTAAAACGAAAATAGCAAAATGCATTTGAAAAAAACCCAAAAGGGTCAAAAGACTTGCTGTAATTTATTGAGGTTAGCATTAATTAGCTGCAGTTGTCCATTGTAATTCATGTCAAACGTGTGCGTTTGTGTATGTGTGTCAGAGAGAGACCAGCACATAATAGGAAAATAAAATGTAAGGATGTAAGAAATATGGCTATCCACCTGACTGATGCTAAGTGCCAGTATAAGAGTGCAGGAATTTTTCAGGAAACACAGAGAGATCTCCAAAAAAGCCCCCATCCTGTTTTTGTGCCACATGCCTTGAGTATACGGTGCAGTGAATCGGTGAGTGTTGATGTATGTTGCACATTAAATATCATTTTTGACAGGTTGCTGTGACTCTTAGTGACTTTAGTGGAAATAAAATGGGAGAGAGAAAGAAAGCGGAGAAAATGAGCTGGAGAGAGAAGATGGGAGATGGCAACCATGGGCCAACGTCACCTAGTTTTATAATGAATGTGGCAGGAGAGCTGACAGACACACTTACACACATTCAGAGGCATTCGCCTCATGTTAATGCATCCCATATCCACTTTTCAGCAAAGTTACTTATCAACCTGTTATACACAAACACACATATTCACACACAGACTTTTTATTGACATAATGATTGCTGGAGCTAAATAACGCTACACCTAAACCTTCTC
The DNA here is from genome assembly GCA_034780255.1 of Parotocinclus maculicauda. Lineage (NCBI taxonomy): Eukaryota > Metazoa > Chordata > Actinopteri > Siluriformes > Loricariidae > Parotocinclus > Parotocinclus maculicauda. Next base: position 12,902 of record JAUZSU010146469.1, on the reverse strand, counting down.
CTAACCGTTACCTCAGCAACCCAAAGCAATTATTTTCATTTTTTGTTTTATCATTTCAATATCAATTCATTGTATTGGATGTACAAATTGCTGTAGACGCTGTATATTATTCCTATTACATTCTATGAAGCAGTATATTCTATACATGTCCTGCTGTTTAGTGGAAGAGATATATTTGGTGTGTTAACACACCTCCTTAAGAACTGTAGAGATGCCATAAATGTGAGGAGAGAAAGATGGATGTGCTAATCACTGCCTCACATTATTCTGCGCAAGTTAATTTTAAAACGGAACCTAAAATCTAATCTATGAAACCGAAATAATTACTGAAAATAAAAGACATGAAATTACCAAAACACAAATGAATATGTCCATTGTAGCTACTAATGTGTTATTGAAACAACACAGTAGTGCTTAAATACGCAACACCATGCTTCTGCTGTTACAAGAACTCATTAACAATCGCACAAGCTGTAGAACCAAAATGTAATCACTCATAATGGAATATAAATGTGAATAAACATACCTCTCTAGCTGCACACAACGGGCTATGCAGTATCAACATTTCAATGCTTTAAACCTTTTTAGGACAGTTTTTTTTATTACCAGTAGGTCACAGCGGTCACATGACCAGCGCTGTGCATATATAAAGGTGAAGCTGATACGGCGTGTTAAGCAGAGTACAAACTTTTCCACATCATCTGGGTGTAACAGACTGTAATGTAGTTCCTACTTTTGTAATGTAAAGTAAATTGATATAAAATTGCATTTAAAAATGGTGCAAATGGAAGTGAAAGTGATAATACACATACTACACCTTTAACTTGGCAAGCTTAAGGCTACAACATTTAGAGTTGTTTAACATTTTTTTTCCTATTGCAAACGTGTCATTATTGTTAATACCTTGTACGGTAAAGTGAACGAACGTTGATCAGGCGGTTGTTTAACGTCGCTTTTCTGTACTTAATAACCACAGTAACTAAGTGTGTAGATGCTACCCCAAAGGGAAACATGGTGGAGACAGTCAGAGCTATTTCTGCCAGTGCCATCCAATATGCGTGTTTACTATGGCATCTATCTATGGTATTATTGATTGGGATGATTCAGACTCACTCCTACAGTAAACAGAGGCACTTTCAATGTACAGATTCGAAATTCACTCATAAAGAAGCACTATCGACGTACAATGTGTTCACGTTCTGGAATTTATTTGTAAATGTAATGCACAGGATTGTGCACTAGTGCTCCCATGAGCCTGACTATTCTAGTTTACACTATCCAAATATAGCCTGGGTCATCTTTCTGTAGTCTGTTTGAACCCTTCCTCTGGCATCCACGCACACACATCCACAGACACACACGCTCGGATCAGGTAGTGGCACATTACCTGAAAAATAATGCCTCGCTCTGACAGAGCAGACGCTGTAATTATACAGCTGTCTCGAAAACAAAAGTGAGAAGCAGCGAAATAAAGCGAGAGGGAGGGAGGGAAGGAGCAAATGGAGGACAGGGCAACAATGCAGCCGACACTTTAGATTAAGAGCATAAAAGAGGGCAGAAAAGCAGTCGGAATGGCTCGAGCAGGACCAGGGGTAGAAGAGAGTTGCACTAAGCAAGCGTGTGGACTTTGCGGTGTCCGGAATCTACATTTTTTTAAATGTTATGCTTGGTTAGCTGTATGATGATTCAGCTTTCGTTGCCCATAAATGTCTTATATGGTGTTTTATGACGGTGATTATTTCACTGGAAGATCAATTCTGGAATTCATTTATTCAAAAGAGAAACTGCTTATCACAGCAAAAAGTCAGAATATAAAGTCACAGGACTGTCCAGCTTTCTGCTCAGTATCATTCTCAACAGTAAAAATTCAATATCAGATGGCATAAAAGCACAAGGGATATTGTCTATGGTAAATAGGTCATGCTCTATATAAATTTAATCTGGGTACATCGAACTCATGCAATCCTTTTGATCCTGACACACTACCCGGCTGCACCTGGACTCGGCTGCACAACCTCCTGCAATCAATCGCCTCGGCACCTCTCTTGCATTTGAAATATGAATTCGTATTTAGGAGGAGTGTCTATCAGAATTAGTGTCCTCAGTTCCCAAAATGCTTATTGAGTGTTGCTAAAAGGAAAGGTGATGTAACACAGTGGTAAACATGCCCCTGTCACATCTTCTTTGGAACGTGTTGCGGGCATCAAATTCAAAATGAGGGAATATTTGCAAAAACCTATACATTTTATAATAAAGTTTGAACATTAAAAACCATGCCTTTGTAGTGTTTTCAATTTATTATAGGTTAAAAAAAATGTTTTACACAATGTCCCAACTTCATTGTAAGATCCATCTATCCATTTTCTTTTGCTTAATCCACACAGGCTCACGGGTCAGCCTACCCAGCAACTACATTATAAGGCACACGCACACAATCTCACATACAGTCACTAAGGGCCACTTTAGAGACATCAATTAACCTAACACGCATGTCTTTGGACTTTGGGAGGAAGCCGGAGTACCAGGAGTATACTCATGCAGACACTGGGAGGACATGCAGGCTCCACACAGAAAGGACCCAGGCCGCTCCACCCTGGGATTGAACCCGGGACCTTCTTGCTTTCAGGCAGCGGTGCTACCCACCGATCCACCGTGCATTTCCATGCAAACAAAAAGAGAGATTTACATTTATGAGACACCCTTATCCAGAGCAAATTACTATTAATACAGTCTTACAGTCCATGTAATTGGGGGTTAAGGATCTTGCTCAGGGACGCAATTGTGGCAGAGGTGGGATTTAAACCCTGGATACTCTGGCCCATAGTCCAGTACCTTAACCACTAGGCCACCACAGTCCCACAATAGATAGACAAACAGACAGACAGACAGACAGGAGTACAAGTACAGTGCAACGAAATTTAAAAACAACAACATTTTTAGAAGAAAAATGCTTTTGCAGGCAAAAGCCAGTATTTAGTGTGACCAAAAAAAGTAGTTTCATGCTGTTACCTTTTTAAATTTCCTGATTTTCCTGCTTCTTAGGACTGTAAAAGGGTCAGCTTAGTGGATCTCATTACTTGGCACTGTATATCAATACTTGCCACTGTAACTGCAGTTTTTTTTCTCAGTTTTATTTTTTATTGCATTCAAATCATGTATTTTCTGTTTGTATTCTGATAAAAAGACATAATTATATATGGTCATTGTACCACTGCTAAACAGCATGTCTAATGGTGGAATAAGACTTTAGCACAGAGGTCATTGATACATCTTGTGTATCTCAGGGAATTCTTCCTTAGCATGGTGACCTTTAGTTCTTCATTTAGGGTCTATAATTGGCTTTTTTTTACCTGCATTAACAATGCATATGGTAATAAGCGCTATATAATTAATTGCTCTTTAGCTGAGTTAATGTGCTCTATTTAGCACACAGCATTTGGTCTATTTGCATTAGCAGCTGTCTGTGCATAGCTCCAAGGCAGGTCTAGTTATCTATAACGCGTGCGTTAAAGACTTGAAGACTGTTGATCCAAATGTTTCCCCTTCTCTCCCCTAAAACAGTGTTTTAACCTTAAACATATTCATAATGTAAAACTGCGGCCCCATCCTGTTTATCATCCTTTTCTCTTTCGACTCGTGAGAATGAAAGGCATTCGGGAGCAGAGATCTAAGCTCAGAGAACTACTCTCTTGGAATAAATTGCAATGCTTCAAATGGTGATTTCAAGCCTCCCACTTCATGTGACAGTGCTTTTTGAGCAAGAAATTGCACGCTGGAATGAGATGAGTCAATACCGTATGAAATGGGCTGGAACAAGAATTGTGTGTAAAATGCTGCCATTATATTGGACCCTGATCTTCTCAGAGGTAGTCGGGGTAGAGAAAAAGCTGGATATGTGCTTGGCTAGCTTGGAGGCAAAGGTTTTAACATGCATATTAAATAAATTAGCAATTAGAAAAATATATCAGGTGGGGAAACCTTGGTCATTTTTGTGTGGAGTTTGCATGTTCTCCCCATGTCTGTGTGGGTTTACTCCAGGTACTCTGGTTTCCTCCCACAATCCAAAAACATGCGTGTTAGGTTAACTGATGTCTCTAAAGTGCCCCTAGTGTGTGAGTGTGTATGTTCATGACTTTCCGCTGCTTCTATGTAACAAGCTGCATGCCGTTCATATGTGCCTGTCCTATTGTAAGTAATACTCCTTTGTTTGCCCCCCCCACCTTTATATTATCGTACTTATAACTAAAATACTATATCTACACACAGTTCTCTTGTGAAAATACCCTTTATATTTACATCACAGTAGCACAAAATAATTATGTGACTATGGTAATGTCCGAATGACATTTTACATTATTGAATTAATATTAATTTGTTATTATTTACTTAATTTTACTATTACAAACCTAACTATTTAAGTTAACATCTAAGCCACCCAAGGAGGATGGGTCCCTTTTTAAGTCCTCCCATGGTTTCTTCCTTCTACATTCAGGGAGTTTTTCCTTGCCACTGTTGCTCTAGGCTTGCTCAATATGGGAATGGCATTTAAAGATAATATAATATTGTAAAGCTGCATTGAGACAAAACTCCTCTGTAAAAAGCGCTATATAAATACAGTTGACTTAGACATCCATTTTGGTCAACGACCTCTTTCACAGAATGTAATGCGGTTGTTAAACAGCTTATACTCGTAATTTGGTTGACAGAATTAAAGCATATAGTGTAGACATCACATTCTATTTAAATTGAATGCAGTTGTCGCAGAGTGAGAAAGCTATTGCATCAGTCTTCTTTCCTACAACGCACCTCATTCATATAACCTCCAAATATGACCTCATAGGATCATAAACACTTCACTAATGCAAACCAGAGTCAGCAAAACAAAACAGCATAGCTGTGATCAAAGATGTGATCAGCACATATCCTCACTGCAGTGTTAAACACAACAGGAATCATGAATATTTAATGTGTAACACGACTGCATGATGCGCTTCCATGTAGGTGCACAGATATATGATATAGCAGGCAAAGCTTGTGTGGACAAGTAGAGTCTGTAATTCAATTGAGGAAGGTCTCGGTGGTTGCCAAAAATATCCGCAAAACTGGGCTCGCTAGAGATGCCATTTTAAAATAGCACAGTGTATGTTTAACAGGGTGCACTGGATATGTCTCTACAATACACACACACGTGCACATGCACGCATACGCACACAGACATACATACACGTGCACATACACGCATACGCACTTGTTTAGACTAGTTTTAAACCTATGCAAAATGGATAAACCTTTTCTTAAAGACTTAAACAGGGCATAAAGGAAATAATGCAAAAAAAACCCTCTAGTGAGAATCTGCTTACACAAGGTTATATTTTTAACACTTAAGTCCTTTATCTGGATAAGCGGGTGAGGGGTCAGGAATCTTTTCTAAACTTGTATCTTGAGGATATTTTGTTTTTTTCTCCGATTTATCCATGGTCATGGTTCCATTGCCTAGCTGGTGACACAGGGTGCAAGCAGGAACAACCTTAGACAGATTAGCCTAACACGTATATTAAGACTGTGGGAGGAAACCAGAGTACCCTGAGTAACACACACAGACACAGGAAAGACATGCCAGCTCCACACTCCACCTTAGACAGAACCCAGGAAATTTGTGCTTTGAGGCAACGGGGCTACACAACAAGCCACCACGCCTCCCCTTGGAGAAATTTAGACAAGCCAATCATCTAGGCATTTAGCAGACATCCTTATCCAGAATTACTTATATAGGGACTTTGGTAAAAATATTATATCACAAAAATTAAATACACTTACAATACACAATATTTGTCACGATGCGAGTGATTGTAGACAAAATGCATCAAAAGTATTTTGTTCAAATATTTAAATATTAATAGGAATACCCATACTTACTTAAGTCATTTTGATTCGAAATATGCTGCACCTAATACAATTAAACAGGATTAATTCCACTCTTTATAATGAAACATACAGTTTTTTAGTGTTCTTTAAGCATTGGCAATATCCTCAATATGTTCAGAAACGCATTTTGTTTATCAAGATAGTAAAATGTATCTCAATGCGATAAAAATATGATCATATTGCACACCCCTAATTAATTAAATCATAAGATTCAAGTGCTTGTGGCTTCATAGTCTTGATCAAAGAACTAGCAGTAGCAATTTAGCAAAGGTGGTCTTTGAACCCTGGACCTTCTGCTCCACAGTCTTGTATCTGTACCTTACTAAGGGTTATTTAGTACTAAAAAGTTCTAAATTAAGAGGAACTATGCCCCATAAAGCTCCCTTTTGTTCCAGGGTCTGCTTTAGTTTGCATTGATGGAATGTATTAAATGCATTGATTGCATTTGCAATGATGGAAGTCACTGTTAAATGTTGAATGTTATCAGACATAAATTGTCCAAACACTAATTTTTCTTCTTTACAACAATTTGAGTGCTTTGGTATTTGTTATTTAAATGATGTAATTTTACGATCAAAGTACAAGACGTTATTTAGTAGCATTATAATATTTAGCATATTTTACTAGTCACAAAGAGTGCTCTGTATTGAGTAGAAAAGCAATATTTAACATCCAAAAAGAAGCAAAGTACCTACATATGACATTAAGTTCAATAATTTTTTTAAGTTTTAATATAATTACCCTGTACACATCAACCAAGTCTTTCAAACAGTCTGTAATGATTATCCAAAATATGCAAGCTGTATGAATAGTGTGAATAAATGAACGTACCACTCCGGCACTCCTGCACAAACTCGCCATCTTTCCATAATAAACTACAGTGAACCCCACGCGACAGGAAACGCACTTTCAGCTCTGTTTCTCGAGCTGCGACAGACGTGGCAAATGAAGAGTCACTTCACTTCTGCTTACAGCTACTTCATTAACCTACAGTGAAGAGCCTTTATCGCCACTGGAATCTCTTCGAGCAATTATGCTATCAGCAGAAGAGAGTGTGTGAGTGATTAAAACAGAGAGACATAGGGGGGAGAGCAATACATCTGAACCTAACTGTTCAAACCCCTGGAGACCATGGACAATTTGCACGTTTTGTTGATTTTCTCAATGTAAAACAAGTTCACTTTCATTGCACAGAAAACGAAAATTGTCCTGATTATATTCCTGATCATTGTAATGAACCATTAACAAGTCAGTTAAGTTCTGACACGTTAAAAAAATCAACTGCGGATCCTCTGAGAAGATGCCCAGTCTTTCAGACAAATAAAATTCTTTTTTTTTCAACAGGTGGAGCACCAGTCTAGAGACATGCAATTGAGTCTCTCAGTGGTGCTTCTGACTTCGCCGGATGCCACACAGACACAACTGGCCATCTGAGGGAGGAAAGCCAAGAATGAGAGATCATCTCTCTGCTGCTGCATTCTTGCTATAGAAATCCACTGGTGAAAAGAAGACAGATGCAATGCATTTTTACTACATGTACATAGTAACGTCACACTATTAACACTAAGTGTGAAAAGAAATACACCAAGTGTAAAAAGCAACACCATGCTATTTACACTGACTATGACCATAAACTAACTATAGTCAGCTGATTTACCAATCGGGGTTATCACAAACTGTGGTTAGTGCTATTTACACTTGAGAAATAGACACTCTTTGAAAAAGGAATTGGTTAACAGACGATAATTTGCCTATAACAAATTCCCTTTATATTTACAACATAGTATCATAAAAAGACAAAGTGACTAAAGTAATGTCCGATCAATGTCCATTTCAGATGTTACAGAATGGAATTCGGTCGTTAAACAGCACATAACTGTAATTCAAGTAGAGTTGTTTCCCCTAAGACACACTGACGCACTTCTCAGACACACTACTTACATAAAATAGGGGATATTTCATAATGAATAAGAAGAGGATCCCACAAGAACTATTGGACAATTTGATCATGTCCATGACCCATCACTGTCGAGGTATTTTGGTAGTCTTGGGTGACCATACACCCTACTGAACAGTCCAGTTTAACATGAACAGAAGGATCACTCTCATAAATATGTCACTTACTACTCAATAACGATAACTGAGTTTGCATCTCTCAATTTTCCTTAGCTTTTTCTGATTAACTTGTTTAATTAAATAAGTTCAATTGCTTATTTTTTAATTGCTTCATATTCATTTTAAAATATCCCCTAATTTTGTGAGCAGTGTATTTTTCCTTTTAAGTACACTGCCCTCCCTTATCTAAGCCCTAACAGGTGTTGTGCTTCTATGCGTGTGTGTGTGTGTGTGTGTGTGTGTTTGTGTGTGTGTGTGTGTGTGTGTGTGTGTGGCCATTAGGGCGAAACAGCAGTGGTTGAACTGCATAAATGAATACCCAGCACTTAATTAGCCCAGCACTGACAAGCCCTGACAGTACCAAGGAGCACACACACAGTCATACACAAGTCTGCCAGACTGCCCATATGGTCCAAGACCCTACCATCACCTCCTGGCGCACTGACTGCTAAATACCCTGTCACCTGTGCACAGCTGTTCCAGAAGTGTATACACACACATACACACAAAGGGGCATGCACCGGCAACAATAAGGGCAGGGAGACATATTAATTCAGCACTGCTCTTTTTTCTGGTTCTCTCCATTTCTCTGTCTTACTGGTACGTCAGTGTCAGTGCCAAGCATGACAGGTGGAGCCTGGCGCTTCATATGATGAATATGTTATTGAACATGTCTGGCTGCTGATTCCTACAGTCTGCCTGACAGGATCACCTGTTTTTGTATACATATACAGTAAAACCACAAAAGGTTAGGCAGTAGACAAGGAGATAGAGAGATAAGGAAAGTAAAAGAACAAAGAAATCGCGCATGAGGAGTACTGGGATAAATATGTTTGGTCTCATGCAGGACAAAGACAAAGAGCACAAAGCTGTTGTGAGCACTACTTATTAATTACCAGCCTCTGTCTGTTACAGAGGAAACCACAGTCCATAATTTAGTATTTTACTTCACACATTTCCTATTCCAGAAACAGACATTTTCACCAGACTGATGTATTAAAGCATGTACCCATGGTGTTGTATGTAAATATAATTGGTCTGTATTTTGTGTGGAAAATGTTGCATTTGGTTATATCACTGGGCTGGATCCCATTTTGCCTTCTTAATGCTTTATGGCATAAAAACATAACAATGTTGTAGACCTTGTTCAGAGATTTTGATCCATTTTAGCATAACAGCATCAGCCAGAGGAGGTTTGAGTGTTTAATATTAAGACAGTAGTGTGTTGGGGATTTTATGCACTATAGACTCAGCACTGGTGACCCTGCTTTGTGACTTTACATGCTCTGTCACTGTGGCTGAGTTACTGTGGTTCCTGAAATGTTCCACTTTTCAGTTATACAACTCACAATTGATGATGGAATATCTACAAGGAAATTCAGTGAGCTTTTTAGAATGACCAGTTCTTTCACAATGTTTGTAAAGGCACGTTGCTTGGCTATGTATTTAATTTATACACATGTGGCATTGGCAATTTGACTCATAGCAGTCAACGCAAATGAGTGCCGAACAAATGACAAGAATTGAGACAAAAATTTATCCTCACAATGCATCTCGAAACTCGATTCCTAGGAGGTCGAGAACCGAGGTTCCACTATATATAAAGCCATGCCATGAGAGTTTTGAGCGAAACATACCAGAGTTCAGAGTGCAGGGGAGTACTGCAGATACTGAAGGGAAAAATCTGCAAATAATGAGAAAAAAATGGTATGGTTTCTTCTGAATGTGTATTAATGTTTATTATGGGATTCCTATTATAAAGTTGAAATATCATAAGTGGGACCATCGTAAAATGGGGAGTACCTTTCAGGTCTCAGACCACAGATGGGTGGTCTTAGGGTCTTTGTAAGGGGCTGGTGTGAGATTAAAAAAACATTCCCACAATATACTCCAGGAAAATTATATTGCTACTTGAGTTCCTACAATGCCTTGCTGAGAGCCAGATGCTAGTTTGAGTTCCTTGGCATTGAGGGAGCCTTGGAGTGGCACACCGATATTGACAGCTTTTCTGTCAGCTCATTTATCAAGGGCAAGGTGAAAAAAATCAATTAGACCCCCTTGCAATGGCAATCTTGCACAGGACCTGTCGATCACATTTAGTGACTCACTGCCCTTCTGTATTAAATCTTACAGACATCATGAGTGACTCTTGTACCTGCCATCTATCTAAAGATTTTAAATAAAAAATAAAGACAGTGGTGTATACAGTAGTTAAGGCAGGAATGTAAGCTGAACAGCAGATTATGACTGGTATTTTATAAAGGAAAATGGCAAAAAAATCCAAATAATCAGTGCAGACACCTGGTCTAATAAGTTCTCCAAAAATGTATTGCGTGTTTAAGGTGTACTGACTTCAGGCTCATGAAGATGATGTTGCATGAGGAAGATCTGGCTATAAATATTTGTAAGGTGTGTGATTCATAGTTTGAGAAGAGGTGGTACAGTGCAGTGAATATCTTGTTTGACGTGTGGGAAATGGGGCGCAAAGCAGATGTTAATGATTGGCAAAAAGAAATGATTGAAATGAATGGGAAATTCTATAGGAAAAAGTCTAAAGTCTAGTCAAAATTGGAGTCAAAATACGAAACTGACAGGCTGACAGTGTGTTTCATGGCTTGTGAATAAAAACTGCTTTGCTCAGAGCAGGCCCTTCACAACTAATTTCGGAAAGAATTGCATACCATGGACATATGGAGCATAGTGGCAGGCGAGAGGCCTTTGCTCACAAAGTTGTGACAAGTGTGGCAGGTTTTACCTTTTGCTCATTATCTCACCAAGGAACATAACATTCCTATCCCTGTACTCCAAGATGAAGATTCTCGCATTCACAGTGCTGAAAATGTGACTGATTGTGATGAATATACATGATCAGTCACACATTTGAACTGAAATCACTAGGTGTAAATCCTCCTGAAAATCTTTGAGACCACATGGAACAACAAGTAGGACGGTCATGCAAGTGGCTAAACAATGATGTTACCCACGTGCAGAAATTATGCTCTAGGACGCAATACATGCTATTACGTACATTTCAGTCACAGGCCACTATTTTTTAGATGAGCTTATGTTTCCAAACATTCATTTTTTCTGGATATCTGATCACAAAACTGTTTGACCAAACGATTATTTAACATAGATACAGCTGGCCTTTCTTTCTTAAGGTCTATTACTTTTGGTGCATCAACTGAACTAACTGTCAGCAGTTTATAATTCAAACATTAAAGCCAAAGTACACAGCAGCTTGCCCTACCTCCAATCTAAACAACAACAGGAAAGGCCAGGTCACAACTCCAGAACCAACGTTGTTCATTTTTAGTGAACAAAGTCACTTGTGTGATCATGCCAACCTGTAAGAAAAGGTTATCTTAGCACAGGTCCTTGATCAGTTTGGAAAAGAAAACAATAGTAGCAACATAAAGGGAACAATCAGTCAATTTTGATTTACGTCTCTGCACCCCCCCCGGGGCAGGGCAGTGCTAGCCAAGCCAACTTCCTGTCATTCATGCCTTCCTCCCACTCCCAGTCTTTCCGCCGTTCCTCACTACCTCAGTGCTCCTGGCACGACTCTCCATACAAACACTCGTGAAAGTCAACGACAGCTTAAGAACAGCATTTGCATGAAATAAAGCCTTGCGTTGGATGAGATTCGAGTACAGAAATTTTTTACACCCTCATCCATCTCTCCCTGCCTGTTTATCTCACTGTACTTAGGAACACTGGAAACACAGCAACTGTCACTCTCAATTCATGTCTTTTGTTTATAGCTGTAGCCTCCAGCTGCCACTTGTATTTCATAACCTGTTTGTCAGAAAAGTTCACAGGGACGTCTGTCCAACTTTCCATTTTCATAAACTAGAAAAGAGTTTACGTAAAGCCCATCGAGACCCTGACTGATAGGGTTTAACTTACTCCTGAGAGCAATGGCCTGAATTGTAATAAAAAAGAGCCAGAGAAACCTTCTGTTGTTTAAAGCGTTCTTTTATATCAATCGCAAAAAGCAGACATGAAGAGAGGTGTGCTTGATTGCTCTCCGAAAGTTCAAGAACGGAGCGCAAGAAGATATTAAGAAATAGATCAAAACAAGTAGACTGCCTTGAGAAGCACCGTCTTAAATAAAGCAAGCCTGGGAGACTGAAGTTATTCAAACCTTGCTATGTTTAATGCAAAAGACGTCAAATAAAAAAAAAACTTTATTTTGAATAGGTATCTTAACATTAGCCTACTTAAAACTCCTTTTTTGACCCCAAATTAATCAGTTTTCCATTGAAATGACACTTCAAAGCCATACGAATGGACAATATAAAGTTTGCTGAAACAGAACACATTTATTTTATTGCGTCTTATTTTGTTTGCTGCATCACATTACTGCGACTTCTCTGATTTCTGTGATTACCAAAAGCCCTGGCAAAATATTCATTTTATTAGTTACTCTTAAAAGAAACAGTATGTGCAAGCTGGTATCTTGTGTACAAGGAAAAAAAATGTTAGTGTGTTTATGACTCCGCAGTCGCTCATTAAGAAAAGCGCATAAGGAAGGAATTAATTTTCTGTCCTAACTAATTCTGTTCTTTTTTTTGCAAATAGTGCTCTACATAGTGTTTAGAATGTTAAATTTATTTTTAACTACATTTATTTATATAGCGCTTTTTACAATGGAGCATTGTCTCAAAGTAGCTTTACAATATTACATTATCCTAAAAGGCCAATCCCAAATTGAGCAAGCCTAGGGCGACAGTGGAAAGGAAAAACTAACTGAAAGTGGTAGGAAGAAACCTTGGGAGGACAAAGACTCAACAGGGGACCCATCCTTCATGGGTGGCCTAGATGTTAATTAAATAAATACTTAAAAGTATATTAAATTA
>JAUZSU010146448.1:0-14997 GCA_034780255.1 Parotocinclus maculicauda | reverse complement strand
CTTTTTTTTCACCTTCACTTTCTTATAATCCTGGACATGCTTGCCTAGCCTAGCACAGGGCACAGGGAAGGAACAACCCTAGTCAGTGCACCAATCCATCGCGCACACACACACACACACACACACACTGGACACTTAAGGGACACCAATTAACCTAACAAGCATTTCTTTGGAATGTGGGAGGACACCGGAGTACCCGAAGTAAACTTCACACACTCAGAGCCCAGATGTAGGATTGAACCGGGAATCTCAGAGCTGTGAGGTGACAGTGGTAACCACTGTGCTGCCCTAAAATAAATACATATCATAGATAAATAAATAGATTCATATAAAAACAAATGTAAGAAACCTGCTTTAAAATTGTAGTAAATAAAAAGTGCAGACCTAAAATTAAATAAAACTTAAATACCACTTCTGAACACAGACTGTATTACATAATGTTATAGCAGATCAAAGGTACAAGTACTGTTTTATGATTATATGTGTGGAGTTTGGCATGTTTGTCACCTTTAGGTACTCATAGGTGTAAGTGGTTACATTATAATAATGCTATTTAGATGCTTTCTATTGTTGATTGCAGTATAATTTGTTAAGAAGCTTATAGAGTAGCACTGGTTTGATTTAGGATTTTAACCTTAAGCTGTTATTGTTTTCAGTTGCACTGCTGCATTTCTGCCAACTGTCTGGCTACATTTCTTCTCAGACCTGACTGCTACACAATTAGATTAGCTGTTTTTAATTACATTATACTGCTGTGTCATTCCCGTTGGTTGGAGGATCAAAATCAAAGACATCAGTGAAGTGAACTGCAAAATTCAATTAGCTTAGCTAAATCAGCCAAGCAGATACTGAAGAACAAAGCAAGGAGCGAATACATTTGCAATTTCAGTACTGAAATACAGCTGAGCTCTGCTTTTGACTACAGGGGGTATTCAGGGGGTAGTTTCATTTATTCTTCTAAAATCCTAGCCAAAATTCACAGCATTTTGAGTCGCTCCAATTTATGAAGTGGCATGGGGGTTCGATTTATGATGGGGTAGATGAAGTATAGAGTTTTATTGACTAACAATTCTGTCTATTTTAGCCCAGTAATGTCACAAACATGGGTGAAATCATGTTCACCTGGTCTGATTATATAGGAAGATTTTCTTACGAAGCCCCTGGACTGATGAACACAGCAAAACTCAAATCCAAAATATCTTAGGAAAAAAAGTAACTATACTGATATGGAAATCACTGTTTCATTAAACAAAATGAATTAAAATTGCACCTTTTATAGTTCACATGGATAAACCTTTGTTTTCTCACCGATAGCCAACAATATCTCACAGTGGTACCTGGGCGCTTGGTCCTTTGTTCCAGAAGTCAAGTGGAATCCAAAAGGGGACTACCAACGCATTTTCTCCCATATGGAATAATGAATTGGGGAGAACAATGGCTTGGTGGGTAGCACCGCTGCCTCACAGCAAGAAGGTCCCGGGTTCAATCCCAGGGAGAAGTGGCCTGGGTCCTTTCTGTGTGCATGTCCTCTCTGTGTCTGAGTGGGATTACTCCAGGTACTCCGTTTTCCTCCCACAGTCTAAAGGCCAGTTAGGTAAACTGGTATCTCTAGTGTGTGATTGTGTGCCTGACTGTGTTTGCATGGCCTACGATGGATTTGCCGAACGGGCAGGCCTGTGACGCCGTGTGGATTAAGCAGATGATGATGGATGGATGGAATAATAAATTAATTTGTTCCAGATTGCCCAAATATCCGCATTGTATAAAGCATTAATTCATTTTTTTCACTTTATACTTAAACACTTATTAGTCTTATGTACTTGTGACTTATAGTCGCTTATAAGGTGACTATAAAATAAGTTCCACTTTAATATGGTTACTATATGTGCTGGTTTGTCCCATCACCCACAGGGCTTAAAATGATCTGATGTAAGGTGATTAAAACCTGGGCTCATTGTGCTCCTTATAAATCTAAAAACAGACTCCCCCTTGGTCAGTGAGTAATAAACTTATTAAAGTGGGACTTATTTTATAGACACCCTGTGTACACAGAAAAATCAAGGCTATAATCAGATGAAAAACAAGCTCTATTGTTTATTATAGATACTTTACATTGTGTTACCATCTTCTTACTGTTTTCCTCGTAGGCTTGGTATCATATCACTTTTATAAGACCCATGTTGACTTTGCACTATGACTATACTGTATGTGGAAAAAAACACTAGAAAGTGTAGAGTGAATTTTAGCAGAGAACTGTTCTGAGCTGAATATGCTGTCTAAAACTCTCGAGATGATCAGCAGCCCAAAATCTGACACCTGTACTGGTACAGGAAGAGCATGAGATCTGTTGTACTCTGCTAATACAATAATCTCTGATTTCCAACTACGTGTTCTCACAACAGTACAAGATCAGCCATATCAACTGATGACTATTACACACACTGCACTCTTTTCAATTGCCGTTACAAAATAATTTGGCAAACAACGGACCATGAAGGCTTATTGGAAGTTTCTTCTAACAACTGAATGTATTATTAAACAGAGTGCTTGCTGAGTGTAATTTCGTTTACAATTAATTTTTTTTGTTATAATTCTTTAATCGGTTTACTCATGTCTTATGACACTTTTGCTGCCTTTCGAGTGTTAAAAGAAACCTTTATGCTAGCTCAGGACATTTTGTTTATTACAAACTATTGATGTGGCCATTAAAGTTCAATTAATAAATAGTTCAATTATTTTGAAATACTTTCTGTGAGCAGTATATTTGTGTTATATAATACAATTGCCAGTGCTAGTATATAAGTGTTACCAAACTTAAAACTGTAATTTTATACTACTCACAAAAATGAGGGGATATTTTGAAATAAAGAAATATCCCCTCATTTTTGTGAGCAATAAACATGTGGTTTCTTTCTATGCCGTTTTGACTCTGATGACATGCCAAAAGGTTTACATGCCACGATTTCTAAAGCTGCTGTTCCTTTAAATTCCACGTCGTTTACTTTTTATTTGCAGCTGTCTCCTACTTTTGTTTCATCCATCACGCTCTGAGATTTTAATCCAAACTTTGTGACAGTGCCAGAACTTGTCAGAACTATTGTTGGTTGGTCACAAGTGGCACTAAAAATGCCACAAGACAGCATGGCACATTTTAAAAACACGTTCTTATTCTGTCTACTTGTTTTGCAATTGGTTTGTATTATTTGTGCTTTTTACTTTAGTGCAAGTGTATGCTTAAGTTATTCAGTGGTTTTTGTGCACGCACACACGCAACCCTGTATGCACAGCAATCTAAACATTGTCTGAAAACCATATTGTACATGCAGTGGCCACTTTATTAGGTACACCTTGCTAATACCTGGTTAGACCCCTTTTGCCTTCAGAACCACTTTTCTTCATGGCATAGATTTAGTAAGGTGCTTAACACAATAGCTTTGTTCCATACTGACATCATGGAATCACACAATTGCAGATTTGTTGGCTGCACATCCATGATGCAAAATCTTTTGTTCCAATAGGGATTGACACGGTCAGCAACAATACACAGCTATGATGTGGCATTTAAACAATGTTTAGTTGGTATTAAGGAACTCAAAATGTGTCAAGAAAATTTCAGTTACATCAGTACAATTTTAGCAGCCCGAACTGTCGATACAAGGCTTATGACAAATTTCCTATCTTCTGTTCCCCAATGCAATATTGGTAAGTCTTTTAAATTGTAGCCTCAGTTCTGTTCTTAACTGATAGGAGTGATACCCGGTGTTGTCTTCTGCTTCTGTAACCCATCCGCTTCAAAGTTGACATATTGCACGCTCTGAAATGGTCTTCTGCATACCTTGGATTTAACAAGTGGTTATTTTAGTTAGATTTTCTCGAACCAGGATGGTTCATTCTCTTCTGACCTCTGCCATCAATAAGGCATTTTCACCCAGAGAACTGACCTTACTGGATATTATTCAGACCATTATCTATAAACCCCAGGGATAGCTTTGTATGAAAATCCCAGTAGCTTATCAGTTTTTGTCCCAGCACTAACTTCAAGTCACTTAAATCGCCGTTTTTCCCATTTCGATGCACAATGTTTTTGCTAATATTATTTGTCAATTAATTGACGGACATGAATATGCAAATAAAATTTCTGTGCAAATACTAACAAGTCCAAGGCACAGGAAGACCCCTTAAAGCTCCTTAATAATTAGTCTTGATCATGGACATGGAAATTTTTGTCCAACAGCAGAGAAGAAAACATACTCGTAAAGTAGTTTGAGAGTGACATTTTGCTTTCTGATTTCTCAATCTTTGGTTGATTCTCAAACCAACGTACTAAGTTTGTAATTTGGGAAGCATTTGCAACATTTACCAGTAAATAAGTACATTCCCAGTAACAGTGCAGGTTTGAAACACTGCCCGGATAGAAGACTTAATATCTCCTCTGCGGTTGAAGCCAATTTTCATAAAATGCCTCAGCTTGAGACGAGAGGAGAAGGCACTCGCATAGAGCTTGATAACAGGCTTTATTGTCTAAAAGAAACAAATATGAACCAAATGGAGATTGATTTGAAATGAGCTGTCAAGATGAGGCCGTTTGAACAACAGGTTGCTATTAGACAGAATAGGCGGCAGTAAAAAGCAAAGGAGGACGCAGTGTGTCTTTTCTCCTTTGTCCTGAATACCCTCTTCAGCCTGAAAGGATTCTGTATTGACAGTTGATCCTTTTTTTGTACCGTAAAGTAAAGTTACACTGCAATTTTCGGTGAACCGTGATGTGCCATTATAACTCTTTTGTTCTCTTTGTATATAAAGAGGCAGATGAGTCATGTGCTTGTTACAGGTCATTAATCAGGTGCAATTTAAATGGAGAAACTGTGCTGTGCATTTGACAGCAGATACTAAGAAACTTTTGGTATTATTAAATTGAGGGAAGTAAATTGTAGCTTATAGTAGATTTTAAAAAATGGTGGTTAGGACGTCAGGAATTCTATTATACTCATCGTTGTACATTAAGGCCGTGACCAAGTTCCATGATACTACTGTACTTCTTATCATGGTCTATACTGTGCAAAATTACATTCAACATTAATTTTCTTTAACGGCTTAATCTTGGTTTGGGCTGCAGGAAATCCGATACCTAGCTGCCAGCAGTGACTTTAAAGGTGATTTTAAATTCTGAAAGGATCAATAATTTGATATGTTTAGGCAATCTTTTTAAATAATCATTTAAATTAGTTTTTAGCAGATGCCTTTAATTTGGAGCAAATTACAACTGGTACAGTTTTACTTGCAAAGTAACTCAACAGGTAAGATTTGAACCTAGGACCTTTTGGTCCATAGTCCAGTATGGTAATAACTAGGCTACCACAGTTTTAGTATTTCATGCATAACCTATTTGAGTCAAGTTTTATTCCCCAGTTTCCAGTGTGTTTTTGGTACACATCAAAGCCTGAATTCCATGATTATGGCATTACACAATTGCAGATTTGTTGTCTGCACATCCATGATTCATCCAAAAATTTTTTCGATACATCAGTACAAGTTCAGTCGATAAAGGACTGAGAAATCTATGCTTTCATGTTGCTTATGACAAATTTCCTATCTTCTGTTCTCCAATGCAATATTGGTGAGTCTTTTAAATTGTAGCCTCAGTTCTGTTTTTAACTCTGACAGGAGTAATATCCGGTGTTGTCTTCTGCTGCTGTAACCCATCCGATTCAAGGTTTGACAAATTGCACACTGAAATGGTCCATAATCCAGTACCTTAATAACCAGGCTACCACAGATTTAGTATTACATGCATAGCCTATTTGAGTCAAGTTTTATTCCCTAGTTTCCAGTGTGTTATTGGTACGATCTGTGTATAAAATCAAAGCCTGAATTTCATAATCGTTGTGGAAACGTGGAATGGACCAAGGAAAAACGGCTCTGCCCATGATTGCCCTTGTTGTCAATAAAGTTCAGATGATTACTAATTCAACACAAATAAAATTACACATTTCATAAACCATTTTTAATCAATAATTGTATCCCTGTCTTAATTAGTACTTAGGTCCTCACATGGCCTAATTATTGACGAAGGTCATGCCTCTCGTGGTACTGTTTTCATTGCATTTTTATAGATAGCAAGAAGCCTAAATATCTTTTTTTATATATAATTCACATTGACTATGGAGGGCGATAAAATAAGAGGCAAATAAGAGGTCTACATACAGCATGTGAATGGTATTTACCTGAACAGTCACAGGCAGTTACTTATTCCCCATGCTCAGTTCTGTTTTAATGAAATTGCCCAATCCGAGGTGAGGCAGACATCTTAGCCAACGATCAGAAACATGGAGAAATGGCTCTATTAAACAGAACAGAGAGAAAAAGCTTTGTCTTACAAAAAGTTTCACATGTCATTACATTTATTGTTTATTGGAATATAAAAATGCCCCACCTGCTTCCCCTGACTGCATGTCACTGGCCGGCAGCACAGGAACTACCCTAGACAGGTGACCAATCAAACGTATTGCGCGCACACACACACTAACTAAAGGCACGTTAGAAACATCAATTAACCTAACATGCATGTCTTTGTAATGTGAGAGGAAAGTGGAATAAGGTCACTGGAAAGACATGCAGACTCCCACAGCCAAGGGTTGGGTTCGACTGGTGAAACTGGAGCTCTGTGCAAACCACCACACCATTTAGCAAAATTTGTTAATTATTTATTCATGCAAGTTTATTAATGCAGTTTGCTAATTATTTATTAATGCAAATCCTGAACATGAATAAATCCAACCTTTCAGTATCTAACATCAGAAATATTTGATTTGGTAATATGAGTTACATTGGCTCTGGACTCCTTGGGGATGCATCAGTGTCTTCCTCCAGTCCTGTCCTCCTTTATACAGAACAATTAAGCCCAGACTTGCTGATGTCGGTCCCTCTCAGGCACTCTGTTCTTTATTAAGTCTGAATAGTATCAAGAGACTGCTTTGTGTGACACAAAGTGAGTGTTAAATTAGTGGCAGTAAACCAGACGCTCCATATGGGTTCAAACAAAACGCCGGCTTGATAATTATCAAGGAAGAAAGGTGATGACAGTCACATACATTGGTGCATCGTCTCGTTTCTGACTTCGCAGGGCACAATGTTCTTTAGTCCTTTTTTTAGATACCACATTTTTAGGCACATTTAAACCTCTTATTCTTAGGTTTTAAAGTTTCAACCAATATAGTTGAACAAAAAAAAATTCTAATTTTTATAGTTCCAAGTTCTACAGGGTGAGTCAAAAGTAACAGGACATATTGTGCTGCATCATGGAGTTTTCGCAAAAGGTTGCCAAAACCATTGTTGAGGTTTCTTTGTTGGTAGCGGTCTTCGGATGACCAGTATGTGGCTTGTTGTGCACAGTCCTGGTTTCTCCAAATTTGTCTATTAGGGATGTGCAACAGTGAAATTGGTCGTCTTTTTGGGTGTCGGTTGTTGATGTCTGCAATGACTTCAGTTACCTGTGACAAACGACAAAAGTTAATAACTTTTTGTGTTATTAACTTTTGAAGCACAATAGATATTCCAAATCTGATTGTGGCAATTAATTCTGGTATGTTACATGACCACCTTCCCATTGAAAATACTTGCCCTTGATCCAATATGGCGGCTTTCAAGTTGGTGGCCATGTTCTGGGAATAGCCTAAAAGATGGAACCCCTCACCCATTACTTGTTAGGGTTTCAGATATGTCATTTCCCCATTTGGTGCTGAAATAAAAGGCTGTACTGTGACTTTTGACTCACCCTGTATAATGTTTGCTAAATTTTGCTCTCACTTGCGAAAAGCTTGACTCGTGCTTTCAGAACCTTACCCTTAGGCCCTATTCAGCTAGGATTAAATTTACAGAAGGACTCAGGGTAATTCTAACCTTTCACAGATGTTTCTCTGAGCTTCAGTTATCAGTCGGCCCTGTGTTATTCTCCCTCCTCTTCTGACTAAAATGCTGACTAAATTGCTTAATGCCATACTGTATTAAACACAAAAAAGATGGAAGAGTCCCTATTCTATTTATTATGGATCAGCTTCTCTTTGCAGGCAAATGTAAGAGCCCATTATCAAGTTAATGTCAAAAAGTAAATTGCAATTTTATAATTAACAGTCAACAAAATGGACTACAGCATTTTCTAATGGTTTAAATGTCCAAAGGTTGCAGATTTTTTTGTGGTTAAGCAGCACAACATAGAAAAACTATATCAATCTATATTGTAGAAAAATGTAGGCATCTTGTGGCCTCTTTGTGTACCAGTACATTTGGCCACATGTGGGTTTGTGTCCCAATATTTTTGTATATGTTTGTAAGTGTATGTGCGTGTAATGTAATTGGTTGTGCATATGTGTGTGTGGGTTGTCTGTTTGTGCTGTGGTTTGTGTTTGTAATGTATGTGCGATTTTGTGTATGTATATGTAGCGGAAGATGCAGACACTGAGTGCCCTGTAGTGACATCATTGATTTAAGTTCAAATTTGAATCCGAACATTCTGTCAATGCATTTCTGTTGGAGATTTTGTATTTTTAAGCTTAATTTAATTCATAACAATACGTCTGGTTGACTCCAGAAATACATAGCACGCCGCACAGTGTGATTACTGTATCTGCGTAACAGTGTTCGAACCGTGTCTGTAGGTTCAGGCTGTACATGCAGAAATGTGTGGAGTAATAAGTACAATAATAAGAATACGTAGGAGGAATAATATAATATACAGTATTTTTTAAGCACTGTATAATAATTACTTCATGTTAGAGTTAATTTGAGCTTGTGGTTATACAGGACTTTTGTTTTGGTTTTCACAATTCTACGTGTGTTAGGCCTATTTTTGTCGAGTTGTTGTTGTATACACTTATCAAGCACTTTATTAGAAACAATTGTACATTTACACATTAAAACAATCATTTAATTATCCGATCATATGGCAGCAGTGAAATGCATAAAACCATCCAGATGCAGACTAGCAGCTTCAGGTATTTTTCACATGCTTTTTTACAGGTGTTGTCAACATGCGTAGCTTGCCAATAGCTGCTGC
This sequence comes from Parotocinclus maculicauda, assembly GCA_034780255.1. NCBI lineage: Eukaryota > Metazoa > Chordata > Actinopteri > Siluriformes > Loricariidae > Parotocinclus > Parotocinclus maculicauda. The sequence goes on along the minus strand of JAUZSU010146448.1, from coordinate 5,945 downwards.
AGAGATCCAGCAAGGTGACCCAAAAACTCAGTCCAGCTTGTCATCAACAACAATAAAACCTATAAGTTCAGATTAGTAACATTTAAATGGCAATAATCTACACCAACTCACCAATATTTTCTTGTCCGGCACGCCTAGTACCATCCACAAGCTATAGGATGGTTCAGTGACACCAGCAGTCAACATTTCTTTGACCTTTTTAGAAGCAATGTGCCATTTAGCCCGGGGGACTCAGTGTGAACACAGGTGGTTTGGCATTGCTATGTCTATTTTATTATTGTCTGTTTTATGCTGTTCGTCTGCTAACAGTCTTCCTTACTTGCTGCACAAACATCCAGAAATGATTCAAAGGCTTCCCAGCTCATTTCCTACCATTCCAGTTTGATCATGTGAAGCATTCTGAAATGATTCGAAGGCTTCCCGGCTCATTTCCTGCCATTCCAGTTTGATTCAACCCTCATTTACTGCATCACCAACTCATCTGTTACAGTGGTCACCGCTGTTCAGCCATGTTGACCACCAGTTGTAGCTTATGTTTACATTTAGTCATGTAGCAGATGCCCTTATCCAGAGTGACTTTTACATACTGTCTGATACAATCTGAGAAAACATGGCTTAATGTTTTTACACAAGAACCCAACAGCAGCTATGCAGGGATGAGACCTTCTGGTCTATAGTCCAATACCCTTTCAGGTAGGCCTGTGGTTCCCAACCTTTTTTCCCTTGGAGTAAACTCTACAAGTATCTAAGGAAATCCACCCTCAGGGTGCATACACATACATAATGACAGTCCAGGACAGTCCAAGAATGTCCTGGGACTGTGGTAGCCTGGCGGTTAAGGTTCTGGACCAAGATGCCACAGTTGGGTTCTTAAGCAAGGCCCTTGCCCTTAACCCATCATTGCTTGAAATGTAAGACTGTATTAGTTGTAAGTCGCTCTAAATGTGGATGAATCAAGTGATTCACTTTATTTAAAAAAGCTAATTAGAATTATAGCTTTTTCCTCTTCTCTTTGGTTACTTTTCTAGCTTTGTTGTCTTCTTTTCACTTTAAAGACAACTAAACATTTAACTAAAATCAGTACATATCCTTGCCAAAGAATAGCAATGATCTGTAGATGTTCTTACTTTTTGAGTGCATCTTTTTAAGCCATTTTATATGCAGGTTTTCTGCAGTGTGTGTTATCTCAATTTCATTTAATGTGTGCATTGTATTTTGACAAACTCTGTGCACCCTAGAGCAGATCAAGCACCACCTGTGATTTTATTTTTTGTGAGGGGGTCTGCAAAATGAGCCCAAAGTATTGTCAGGCTGCCAAAGTACACCCCTGATATGAATGTCTCTGGAGTGACTCTGTGCTGGCCTCATTGAGCCACCACTGCCATCATTGTGCAGTTGCTGAGGATCGATGTCAAGTGGCGTCATCATGGTTTATGGATTATGTTAGCTGGTTGCTGCTGTGTGCTGCCGTATGCTGCCATCAAGCCACTGGTTCACATTCTCATGATTTTTCAGCACCTGTTTGATGTAGGGCTGGCTTACTACATCTACATGTTCCAGGCAAAGCAGGTATGGTGCTTTGTACAAAGCTCTTGGTAAGCTTTATTGGCACAGTTGATCTCACAGTCCTGGTCTTCTTCCTCTGCGATGGTTGGTCAGCTTTGCCCAAAAGGTTTTCCAGATGCCCCTTCCTCTGCAACGGACTACCCCAATTCTGACAGCAATGTAGTATAAAAGTATAATTCATAAATTAGCTTTATTGAGAAGGGCCAAAAGCATGAGAGTAGCTCTTAAGAGCTGTAAACAAACTCCGCTTACTTGCTTGTTTGTGCACTGTGTAAATCTTCTTTTCATTTTGTTATGTAGGCATATTTGCATGTAACCTGCTGTCCTGGATTTGACCTACATGTGCTTACACGTCCATTATGTCCTCTAATTTGTATTCAAGTATTTTCTCTGGGGTCGTTTACAGACGTTGATCACCAGTTTGTGCTGCTTTATTGGCAGACATCTTAGCCCCTGGGAGTATGGTTGAAAAGAAGCCAGAGAGCAATGAGTACATCTTGCTTTCCAAGTCAGATGCCTCATTATTCTCTCCTTCACCGGCTGCTGAGCGAGATATTTACAGGTGGTCGAAAAATGAGAATCTGTTAGTGGCGTTAGCGCATGCATTTTTTAAACGAGAGGAAGAAACTTAATATTATTATGTTACTTATAGCTGTAACGGAGTAGTGGAACCGAAAAGAAAATACATTTTGCTCCACAGTGTCTCTTAGCTTACGTAACTTACTTTATTCAACTTATCAGCTAATTACCAAGGTCTTAATCATCAAAAGTTGTTCTGTAGGCTTCAGAAGAGTAGCTAGTAGACAACAGACAAGTGTTTTATGAATATGAAATAAGTCTTATTATAAGAGCTTGCACTTACACAAGTTTAATTTAGCACCTTAAACAGTCTTCAGGTTGTAACCCACGAAGAGCCTTTAAAATGTCTGTCAAGGCATGTTTCCCCATGTCTGCGTGGGTTTTCTCCGGGTAATCTGGTTTCCTCAAACAGTCTATGGACATGCGTTGTGTTAGGTTTATTGGTGTCTCTAAAGTGGCCCTTAGTGTGTGCTCTTTGATGGCTCGGTATCCTCATTAGTGTTGTTCCTGTGGCCAGAGATACCGGATGGGCACCGGCTGGCCCGCAACCATGTCAATTAAGCGGAAAATAATTGATGGATATTCCCTAATGAAATATATCTGACTTTTGTGAGCAATGTATATGAAAGAGGTTTTTCACCTACAGGTTAAATGCTGGCTATAAAACTATGCATACAAAAGGCATATTTATGGTTGGTATGGATATCTGTCCTGTCTTTATTCATGGAAGTCTTTGTTGTGTTCAGCTATTGTTTTTTATGTTTTGTGTTTTGCTATTTTTGGTTTGACATGGGTCCTGGACTTGTCGTAGCCTTGGTTGTTATGGGATTGGGTTTGTCTTGATCTTGGTTTATATATGTCTTGAGCTGGGTTGGTCTGGACTATGGTTGGTATGGTCTTGACATTTTTTACCAACACTGCAAATAATGAACATTTTCTTTAAAATCGCATGTGTGGTTTTGTAATTTTATTACAATTAAAATGTAATCATCATATAAATATCACTTAGTGTTATCTCAGCGTTTTTGCTATCGTTTGTATTTTTTCACAATGTGTTTGGTACAAATTTATTCGGAGATTTACACATTCTCTGCCAGGACAGAATTCAGCTGATGCGGCAAAGATAAAATTGATGTATAAGGCCTGTGAAATTTGCATACACCCTACTCATTTTATGCTCGGTTTTCGATCCACTGAGCTGAGAGAGATATATGGGTGTGAAATGCAGACGTGTTTGTCTTCTTACAAGACGGTGTGATCAAATGTTGATTTAAAAATAGAGGGTAGGAGGTAGTGTTAACTGTAGCTTAACAGTTACAAGGAAACATTTGTGAACCCCTTTTGATGAGGCAATAAAACACAAAATTCAGGCAAAGGAATAAACAACCCATAACCTGTAATACTTTGCAAGGAAAGTATAAAAATGCATGATTAAATTATCTTAAATTATCTTAAGGTAAGGTAATGTTTAGGTAAGAAATCTTATGTATCCTAATCCTAATTTTATGTAGCCCTAGTTGACTACCTAATCTATTTTCATCTTTGTGCATGTCACACAAGGCATCCTTTAAAAGTACAGGAAGGATAAATCCAGTCCCATTTCCCCTCTCGTTTTCTGCTTCATTTTCCCTCTGCCACTGCCATTTCCTGATCTTTCAGGAGTCACCATTTCCCTAGATGTCTGTCTGACCCCTCCGACCCAACACATTCCACCCATCACCGTCTGTCTTGAAGCAGACACCCTGTTAGTTCAACATAGGTGACATATGCGCACGTTTGGGCTGAAAAGAGGTGGCCAGGTTGCAGCAGCTGTCAGTCTTTGCTTTTCTCCCTCTTTCCTGTCACGACAGAGGCAAGATGTCTGGAAAGGCTCGGCAGGTAGACAGGCAGGTCAAGCTACAGGGAGAATCGGTAGGGATTTGTTCTTAGTCTAAGGTGATCTTTTTTTCTCTGGTATTCTTTCCCTCTGCCAGGTGGAATGGAAAAATTCACAGTATTATAACTCGTACACCTTTACTTATTTAACTAACTTATTCAGGCTATCACATACATTATGTACAAATATAAAAATATTATTTTGTTAAGTGGGTCAGAAGAGATGTACTGATCATTTGGCTGGTAACCAGAATAGGCCGGTTTTTAGCGTGATAATAATCGATTATGGGCCAATCTATCCAGCCTAGATTTATCCACTCATGACACTCATGATTGCTTTGACTTTGACTAATTCAGAAATATAATAGCTCAGCAACGCTCGTGTTTGTTTCCCGGTCATTACGTTTAGCTCGTGGTTTGATTGTGTGCTTTTTTTTTGGGTCCTTGTGCATCAGTGTGATCTGTTTTGTGTGTACCTGCATGTGTGTTCTTACTACTCAATGAAAGCTCATTGTGCATGTTTTTCATAATTTTGTACTATCTCTACCCAGGATTTAGCTTAAAAGTGTGTTTTTAGTGCATCACAGTAGTGATATAGGTCTTACTGTCTAGGTGTATATGCGGTGTAAAAGTGTAATCTGGAAGTGAAAGGAGTTGGTTTTCAGCATTTTTGCTCGTTCTTGTTTCCTTGCACTAATTGATAAAAGGCTCTTATAAATGGAGGTAATGAAGTACAGCAGTCAAAACTGCCCAAGAAAATTGCAATCGGTGCATATCTAGAATGGAAAATGGGGGTGTTTTTAAACTGATTATGACACTTTGGACACTTTGGAAATGGGACTGGATACTTAACTATGTAAAGATGTGGCTATGTTTTAAAAACAGGAAAATGATAATGCCAAGACTCAATTGCATAACTGTGCTATTTTAAACAATGAGAGAAACCCAGTCAACTAACTCATAAACGTAAAGATTCTGAAACTTAGCCTGTCCTGTCTGCCACTGAAAATGAAGATTTCAGTTTTGACACAATTTATTCTGGTGGTCACAGGGGAATCTAAAGCCTATGCTAATATTAATTAGGCAAAGATGAAAGTCCTACCTAACTGGGACTCCAGATCATCACATATCCTTGTAACCACACCACTAGATCTTCACATTCGTATTATCAAACCATTGGAGCTGCCTTTTTATTTAAATGGTTAAATATACAACAGATAGGCTTTGTCTAATGTGGTATGGAAGTTGCTCTGTTTTGTTTCTTTGACTTGTGCTCGAGCTTGTATAAGACTTTATTTTGGGAATGCAATGGTGTATCAGCCTTATTTAAGGCCTCAGCACCTAACTACATTGCTCCACTTAAAATTTTTGTCTAGTTTTTGTTTTATGTTCTCCTCTTTAAATACAGCTAGTGAAGATTACAGCATTGAATTTCACTGTCTGAATTTCACAGATTTTATGAGCTTGACTTGAGGCTATGCCTCGCTAGAGTATTTTTATGATCGCTGACTTCATTTATTAATGATTTCGAGCTTCTTCTCTGAACTTGCATTTGCTCCTCTGCCCTTGGATTATTGACGCCTTCGCAGTTGACACTTTTCATCATGTCACAGCAGCATTAAAACCCTGCGCTTCAAGCATTCTGAAGTCGGCAGGTGGTCCTACATGCAGTTGTCAGACACCAGCCCAGTTTCATCTATTATTTCATGTACTTGATTCATCTCAAGTGTAAATGAGTTTCCTAGATCAGGGTACACGCTAAACTCTGAAGTGACAATCTTTTGAGTGTGTGTACCTGTTATACTTTCTCGTTTTGTTGATATGTGTTTAAAGAAACTATTTTATATTTAGTATGTGCTGTTATCTGGAGCTACTTAGGAGGAACACCAATAGGATGAAGCCTGACAACCTGAAGTACAACAAAG
>JAUZSU010146437.1:0-14997 GCA_034780255.1 Parotocinclus maculicauda | reverse complement strand
CGCTGATTTTGGTACTGCAAACCCTGCACGTTGCTGTTCGCTTTTTGTTCTTCTCATCGACTACATACTCCTTAAATATACATTTCTCTATTTTAGGAGCAGCCGCGTCCATGATAACGGCAATAATCAACTCTGTTGGTCTGCCGCGATCTGATGGGTTGCCAGGTTTACGCGCATTGCAAAACAAAATTACCCAATCATCGAAAAAAGAAAAAAATTAAGTAAAAAAAAAAAAAAACCTCTGAGTATGTACAAAATACAAACATTTAATAAAAAATACAAGTCATTTCGAGTTATTTGTGCCAAGTCTCAAGTCATGAATACCAAGTCCAAGTCAAGTCGAGTCTTATCAATGTTCATCAAGCAAGTCTCAAGTCCTTAAAATCGCGACTTAAGTCCGAGTCGAGTCATGTGACTCAAGTCCCCCACCTCTGCTAAATAGTTATACATTCTGCTGCTTTTTTAGGAGGAAGGGGACACAGAGAAAAGTATATCAGTGACGGTACTGATCTAGACGCCGAAGACAGCGAGGATGAGCTTCCACCCATGAAGCTGGACAAGTTCTGGCAATGCTACACTGACCACAACACTGAGAGAACTGCAGGAATTTCTAAAAGAGCACAGTGGAAAGGTTAGAAATGCAGAAGTGCCATGATTTCAGTTTTGTAATCTGTTGTGCATTATAAGTAAGCACGTAAGTCTTTGTTTCCTGCAAAGACTGTAACAAGTATAACAATTTAATTTCATGTCAACAGCATTACACTCACACACCACTGTGAATTTGAGACCAAGTTTAAGCTATCAAATGGCAGTCAAAGAAACGTTAATCTAAATATTACAGCAGTCATTTACGTTAACACACTTTGAGGGATTTTTCATTAATGCTAATGCATTCTAAATGTATAGTGAATTAATACTTAAAATGTTTTATTATTCCATATTATAAAATTATTTGACATGCAAAATTTCATGTTATTTAACTAAAAACAATAACCATGGTTATCGTGATTTTATGATAGGAAAGGGTATTAGTAACCTCAATATGTTTTATGAAATTGTCGATTTGACTAGTATTTAACATGCATTTACTTGTAATAATGTTTGTAGTAATAAATTACATTTTACAGCTACCATGCAAAAACGGTAATGCCTGGTCAACGTCAATGTTCCTTTTAGTATATTAAAACAGATAATAAACGACACATACCTGTATTGTATCACAAATCAGTGTGCAATCCTGCTTGCAAGCCAAAAAGCTGTCAAAACCAAAATCCACTTTTTCTTTTATTCAGTTTCTGTGACTCTTTTAACATCAATAGATTCATTTTTACAGCTCGTCAAATTAAAAAAACAGCAAGCAGCCAACATCATTATTTTGTACCCTCCATTTCTCCAGTTCTTCATTAATTATTTTGAATGTCATGTTAACTCCTGCCCATGTTTCCTACTTACATCATTCGTCTCCTGTTAAATCACCAAGTAAATCAAATGGACTTTGAAATTTCATCTCATGTGCAGCAAATGAGCTGCCTAGCAGAATGGTTTCTGGGTTTAAAACCCCAGTGCATTAATACAGAATAATTTGCTGTTACAAGTACAATATACACAAATGTATAATAGAAGTTCTAAAATGACTTCAAGTGTGATTCTGAGATTTTAGACCCAAATGATCCGTTTTATGCTGCTTTTTCTTCTTTACTTTCATTAACCTCACAGGATGTAATTCAGATGAGCTCGAGCTATGTGTTGATGAACCAGATGAGATGTTTGTTGATGGCCCTGAAGAGCTTCTGAATTTGACAGAGCTTCTGGAAGGTGTATCTGTGGATGGTCCACCATTAATGACTGTACCTAACTGCATAGGTGAGAGGTCAAAAGCCTGCCACAGTAGCCTATTAAAGTAGTAATGAAGTTAAATTGATGAGTTGCTTCTGGATTAAACAGTGTGCCTACAAACTATATACCTGTTTGATAAAATACATTTATTTCCCTAGATTTCACAAAGGAGATGAAACAAGTAAGTAGGCTATTGGACGCTTATTACAACATTGACATACATGGCTGACCATTCAGGGGAACACTACTAGGGGCACAAACATCACTGATTATTGCCTCTCCTTGTCATGTATTACATGGGCTTCATGCATAGTAATGGCGGCTTATGATGTATTACCTGTATGAATTAATGATTACTCACTCATAAAATACTGCATGAATTAATTCTGCTTCATGTGTTGGAGACCGGGTATGGTTGTAACATGGGGAGAGTTGTAACACCACCAGTTTGACCAATAAGAGATAATATGGGAGTCATATTATAATTAAAGTGTTTAGCTAATCCGTTCCCAATCCCACATGTTGAATTACAAGGCTGTAAACGGCTATATTTGCATTTATGGCATTTATCAGATGCCCTTATCCAGAGCGACTTACAACTTATACAGTCTAACAATAAAAGCAATCATGGGTTAAGGGCCTTGCTTAAGGACCCAACTGGGGCAGTTTTTGCCAGAGGTGGGATTTGAACCCTTGACCAAGAGAGGTCCAGAGTCCAGTACCTTAACCGCTAGGCTACCGCAGTCCCGACTATATGCTGATTCTGTACAGGATAAAAAGCACTTTTTGAGATAAAGTATTTTTTAACCAAGATTAATTTTGTTTAGTACTTCTACTTTTGCAGTTTAAATCTGATGGCTTATATTTGATTAAACAACAGTTTCTTATGCAAAATGTCATACCAGCAAGGTAATACAGCTAAGTAATCAGTGGATGATGTTGCATGTTATGAATAAAGATACAGAGACGTGGACTTTGGACCAGAAGGTCCAAATCCCACCTCTGCCAAGCTGCCACAGTTGGGTCCTTAAGCAAGACCCCTAATCCACAATTGCTCGGATTGTAAGACTGTATGAGTTGTAAGTCGCTCTGGATAAGGGATCTGCTAAATGACATAAATGTAAATGTAAACAAGCGGCTGTATTACATGCTAGCTCACACACCGGTTAAACATCTAACTCCACCTTGCCATGGCTTGTGCATTAAGACTAGCTTCCCATAACAGATGATAGGGGTGGGGTTGGTTGTAACACAGCTTTAAAAAGTGTTGCAGCCATCCTCTTATATACAAGTAGAAACACTTTTGATTTTAATAATAAATTTACAGAATGCCTTGGCAGTGGAAAAAGGACCAGCAGAAGTGTATTAAAAATGATAAAATCACGAAGAAGGTTAAGTCTGTAAGATCGGATATGAAGGCATTTGGGAATTGTGACTCCGAGCAGATACTGCAGGGTAGGGTACTGGAGCAGCAACAAAGTTTTCTAAAAGTGTGGTTTAAATGTGGAGTTTTGTTGTCATTTGTAATCAACAAATCCAGGTATTTACTATGAAGGTTTGAGAGTCCTAGTTCATAAATTCAACAAGTTGCAGGTAATGAAGCAAAAAAGTATTACAACCATACCCGGTCTCACCTACCATTATAGTAAAGTCTTACCAAATATTCTTATTAGCTGCAAGACCAGCAAGAGTCTAGGAAAGTCATTGTACACATCGTTGTAATTTCCTTGTACAGTAATTATGTACATGTTCTTTTGGAAATACACTATATGGCATGCATTTCACAGACTGTTGAAATCCCCTATGATAATGCAACTTGTAACACTTACTGGGAATTACTAAAACAAGTCCTTTCTGGGTACTTGGATTGGAGTTTTTCTGCTTTTTCCCCCTGTGTAGTTTTTAAAGTGGAGAGCATGTAGACTTTCTTTGCGGTGTTGTCGAGAGATCACAGAGAATCTTCGCCTTTCCAGCTCATCCTCCCCCGAAGACACCATTTGAAATCAATCCACACATGTACTACTTTTAAAGAATCTTTAATAATAATGAGAAAATATGTTTCTATCATTTACTATTTTTTAATTAAAGAAATTACAGGCTCTATAATAATGAATTAACTGACAAGTTAATAACGTGTTAACCCTTTCAGTCCTGCATGTATTTTGATGAAGCAAGAATTGTTTCAGTGCAATAGGCTTTAAAAATTTTTTTTAAGAACTCAATTTTCAATAGGGCTACGTTTCCAAATGATTCAAAACTATTTTTCACTTAAACTAGGTTCTTATGACAGTACTGTAGCCTAACTACTTTATAATATTTTAATGCCAATGTTTAATACATGGTAATCACACTTTTGTTGTTCATTTTGTGTGTAGATAAATAGGTAGATAGATATACAGACAGATAGATACCCATGTAATTGAAATACACTGCTCACAGAAATTAGGGGATATTTTAAAAGAAAATATCCCCTAATTTCTGTTAGCAGTGTATTTCAATGATACATACATACACATGCAGTCTGCTGAAGCTTATTTTACATACAAAGTGGTGTATGTAGTGCACACGTCAAACTCAGGTGACTAATCATTACAATATAATATAGTTGGTCTGGTATAATATTTTAATTAGACAACCCTGATATCAGAATTGAATACTTTTACTTTTTTGTGCTTATTGCTACAAGGTGGATAAGGGCATGATAATGCCATTGATCAAGACATCTGAATGCTAAATAATTTACCATGCAATGCTTACGTTGTCTTATTTTGTGGTTTGTATAAATGTATAAATATAAATATACGTTCATTTACCGCGTTGAAAAACGTAAATAAATAAATGACAAGAAATCAATCTTAAAAACTTATTTATTTAATCTTTCATTGTTTGTAATGTTTGGTGGGGTCTGACTCCTACTTCTAATGTAATACTTCATCAAATGTGCATTTTATTGAAAGAAATCCATTCAACCTATTCGCTGGTAATGCTGTTAATTTCAGCCAGGCCACACATTGAAGATATTTAATTAAATATGGAAATATGGCCCTGTCAGCAGTTATTGTTTGGAAGTGCAATTCAATTTCCAGTCTCATTTCCAGGCATTGATATTGATGCCATGCAGTCTATGAATGCAATACCAACCAGTGGCCGGTAGCCTGTGATAGGGAAAAGGGGGAATTTTAAGCAGATAAATTCAATATTATAAATAAGCATCATGTGTGCAGTTAGCTAGTCCTGCTACATAAATACGTAACTTACATAAATACATAACTCTGTTATATAACCCACTGTGCTTAAAACAAATGAAGTACCATAATTTAATTAATTATACTACTGTGCTAAAGGCATAGACATTCAATATATTATAGTTTATACTCTTTTATTTTTTTACAGTTTTAGAGGTTACCAACTAAATATCCAGCCACCAGTAACTTGTAGGCACCGTTCTGCAATTAGAGGATAACTAATTCAAACACAAATTGTGCAACAGCACACACAGCAGTTCTACACTCAACGGTTATACACGCACAACAGTTCTACACAATGCTGCTGCAAAATGATTTTGCCATAATAATTACAATGACTTTAGTATGAACTTCATCTTTAGAAAGTACAGCACTAAAATTATGGTCACAAAGATCGGAATGCCACTAACCTCAGACTAATTTCTGGTTATAAGCACAGTTCACACAAGGGCAATGTATATTAAGGTGGAATAAAGCAGAAGCAGAAACAAAACCGTTTACTCTGAATTCATGGCGTATTGTAGTGTAACAGTTACAGTGGGCAAGTCTGTGGTTCCACTTCTTACCTTGGTATCTTCTGGTACTGTACTATAATGCCTTGTTTACTCTCCCACTCAATAATGAACAGTAACCAGTGAATGTAACCAGTGAATGTTCTATGTTTAAACAGGGCGATCTATTATATGTAATTCATGTTATAAGAAATAGTCTGAATTATTTCAGTGACCTGAGCTGACAGCTTTGCACTGACAGTGCTTGAGGAATGATTCCTGTGAGCTGTGAGCGTGGGGAAATGTATGACATCCACAGTAATTATGGCTCCGAGATGTCTCGGAAGACATGAACTGTCTCATATTGGAGACTCAAAGGTTTTCTATCCAGACTGAACAAATGCTGCTGTTTTACAGTGAATATAAAAATCACCACATACTAGCCCATACAACGATTAGCCAAAATATTAAAACCACCCTGCAAATAACAAGTAACAGTGATTAACTTATGACAATAGTACATGTTAAGTTCTGGGATGCTGTATATACTGCTCACAAAATTAGGGGATGAATGAAGGAATATGAAGTAATTTAAATAAAAGCATTTCATTTTATTTCATTAACCAAGATCATCAGAAAAGCAAATAAAAAGTCAAAGAAAGTTGTTCAGAATGAGATGCAAACACACATTGACTGTTCAGTAGAGTGTTTAGTCACCCAAGTTTTCCAGCAGTGGGGCATGGACAGGATTACATTGTCCAGCAGTTCTTGTGGGATCCTCTTCATATTCATTTCAAAATATCCCCTAATTTTTGTAGGCAGTGTGTAATACAATGTAATGAATGTAAGTCTGTAAGTCTTGGATGTGGGAGAAATGTTACATGACTAAGTGTAACAAAGTTTACAAATGAGTGACAAATTTTTATACCCAGACAACTGGGAGAGCAGAGCATCTATTGAACAAGACTTGCGTGTTGCTAACATTTCAGCAAAGAGTATCACCGGCAGTGGTTGTAAAAGGGACAGCCTGTGGTAACCTAGTGGTTAAGACACTAGACTCTGGACCTGATGGTCCTGGGTTCGAATCCCACCTCTGTCAAGCTGCCACAGTTGGGTCCTGGAGCAAGGTCCTTAACACACCATTGCTTGAATTGTAAGACTGTATCAGTCGCTCTGGATAAGGGCGTCTGCTAAATGCTGTAAATGTAAATGTAAACCACAATCTGGCAAAACGCCATCGGCTCCCAGCACTAATCAATGCACAAGTGCAATGAATCCTATCTCAATCCTAAATGAAATGAATACTGTTGTGGACACATAAGATGGTTAATGCTGATTACTAGTATCTCCTGTTGAGTATGGGGCTGCCTAGTAACAAACTGGTCATAGTGCACCTTTTAGAAAGAGTACACCATTTTTCACATTATGGGAGCTATGGTGCCAGGCTGCACTCTTAAAAGAAGACAAAAAGACAAGTGTTTATCTGGGAAATCCTGGGTCCAAACTTTCATGTGGACATTAAATGTATTTGACCAACATAAACATTGTAGCAGACGAGGTATGCTTTTGCTTTGGCTGATTGGTGAATACCATTGGGTAGCTACATTAATGTTATCCTTTAGAGATGGATACATTGCAGATGTGATTTAACTTAGCACACATATTTTCTAAACAGGCCTCAAATAGGAAGAAAAGCCTATTACATCCTCTGATGCCCTTTCACCTGACTCTGCACCATTCTCATTACTTCTTCCCAAGTCAAAGTCACTGTTCTTTTTAAAACATATTCAGTGTCTACTGACATTATTCCATGATGAAGTCATTGTTTTAAGTTGTCAAACAACATAATCAACCAGTTAAACCAAGCCAGACAAATCACATTAGTGGATTCTTCAGAAAAAAATTTGAATTTAATAGCCTTTAATGAAGCATTTCAGGTTTGTACACTACCATAATGTGGCATATGGATGTGTACATGTGGCATAAATTACATCACATTGTCTTCAGCATCACACAGAGCTAAATTTCCAGTCAGCCGTGTAGTTCTTTCAAGTACATAAATCGTCTGTTTTAATGATTTTAATGATTTTTAATGATTCTTCTCTTCTTCCCAGTGTTCCTTTTAACATGTAACCATCACATATTTTAATCCTATATGTATATATATATATATATATATATATATATATATATATATATATATCAGAGTCAAAGTCAAATTTATTTCTTTAGCGCTTTTTACAATAGAGCCTTGTCTCAAAACAGCTTTTAGATTTATCTAGAACAAAGCCTCAATTAAGTAAGGCCTGAGGTAACAGTGGGAAGGAAAAACTCCCTAAACATTATAAAGAAGAAATCTTTTAAGGACAATACCTGTTTGGGCAGCCTAGACATTATATTTAAGTAATACACTATAAATACAGTATACCAGAGTGCAAATGCACACATACATTAAATTATATTAGATACATTAGAGATCCAGCTGACCTAATGCATGCCTTTTGAATGTACCCAGAGGAAACCACCAGTCAGGAGCTGTCATAGAATTCAAAAGCGTTCTCTGGAGCTAAGCTGACACTGCTAAACGTTGCATATTACTTTGTACTATTGTTGCAGTGATTACATTTTATATTTGAAAAAACGCACGAAAAGACATCCAGTTACAACTTTATGCAGATTTGGATCTCGCTCTCTCTTTGTACAATCCATCATGCCTGTTATCACAATATTCATATTTGCTTCTTATTTCCCAGTGCCCAATATAATATAACATTTTTACACCTGAATGTGTCTTCAGAACATGATCTTAAAACAAATTAATTATCGTATTATAACATTGCTTGAAAGACATGGAATGATTATACCAATAATACAAATTATACATTATTTGGAGACTGCATGGCTGCTTTTTGTAGGCTACCAAGCACAACAAAAATAGATAAATAGCTTGCTGGTGCGTAGGCTAATATTGAAGCACTTGCAGTCGGCCTGGTAACAGATTACTCTATTCATAATTTGCAGAAAACCTGCTGTTTAAAGTGCAATTTTCTAAATAAGCAGACACAAATGACACAAACAAGACCTTATTATATACTTATTGACAAAAAAAACAAAGCAGCAATACATAAGTGTGATTGCTGCACAATTCTGCATACAGTAATGTTGTAAGCACGTATGTAAATACTTACAGGTGTGGTCTGATTAGAACTGGGTCTTGTCACAAGAGGGCATAAATATGCTTTCCCCACTGCATTTGGGTAGTGTACCTCTTGTTTGAGATTTCTGACTGCAATGCCTCTATTGCACATTTGCCATGGGCCTGTAGATCCTTCACATTAATAATCTACCGAAGTTGGTCCCATAAATGCACGATTGGCAATAAATCTAACAACCAACAGAGTGCTGCTCTGTCGGAGGCATTACTGGGAATCCCTTGATATATGTGGGTGATCATTATCCTGCTGAAATAGTTGAAAGCCTCGCCATGAAAGGCAACAGGTGGCCCCAGGATGTCCTGCACATATTGCTGATCTATTAGTGTCCCCAGACCGGTCGACAAATCCCAAACAGAACCTGGATTAAATGCTAGTCTGATTATCTTGATCTGTTTATTTAGGGGTCCTTGTGCATGTGTAATCTGTGTAATCTGTGTAATCTGTTTTGTGCGTGTTTGTCATTTTTCTAGTTAATAAAAGCTCACAACGCATGTTTTTAATTTTGATGTACCGTTAATGCCTGAGATTTAACAGAAGAATATATTTTAGTGAGCATATTATCAATGGCTTACCCTTGTGATGTATAACTTACTGTCTGTGTAAAACTGACCTCAATGGAATAAGTTGCAAATCAGCATCAAGCTTGTACCCTTGCGCTAACTGGTAAAAGGCTGTAATAACATATAAAGTAGAATTTGAGTGATTTTCAGTGATTGATATTTTGTGACCAACCCCACAAAGCTAAAGCTAATGAGAGAATAGAGCCTGGTACAAGCCAACAGAATCTGCTATCTTAATTTAATGATTATTTCTGTGTGCTGTCCTTTATAGTTCTTATGCAGAAAGAAAATCAGAATCGGCCGGTCATATATTTAGAAAATCACAATCAGTGTGTCTCTAGTTTTAATTTACATGGTCATTCCAAAAACTAAATCTTACCCTCCTTTAGCAATTTTTGGTAGAAATTCTCTGAGATTCAGTTCACAAATGGATTTAGAACTTGCTGGTGTAATTAATAATTGACAATAATAACAATTATGGTCATTTACCACCAATATACTACCACCACCATGTTTTACAGTTTGTATATGTTTCTTAGGCTGGAATGCTGCAATCATAAGTGTTGGGATTTCAGTCATGTCTGCATGTGATTTCCTAGCTGGCCAGAAATCGCCAGTGGGTCTCAACCCCAGGACTATGCAGTGGTGAGCTTGCTTAGACTGATGCTCCACCTCATTACTGGCAATTACACTTGCAGTAGCTTTACTAGCTTCATCAACATACCGGAATAACTTTATACCCCATATATTTAAAAGAAAATTAAAACACTTGACTAAATAAGACAAGAAATAAAGCTTAAGAACAAGTGTCTTAACATGTATCTTGTGTTATAAAACTGGAAGCTATTTTAATAATAAATGTAGGCGTGGGACACCACCATTTAGAAAAAGCTAAGTCAGCATTGTCTTTGAACTTCATTCTCATCCAAGTAATGGTCTAGTGTTGGCTTCATTTCTTGCTGATGATTAAATGGTGGCATAATGCTAATGTTTAGAATTGGAAGCAGGACCCTCATGGGTATAAAGGTTGGCAGGCTCCAGCGTTCCAACTGAAACTTATGTAACAGCAAATGCTTTTGTTAGCCATATGAGGTCAGCCAATACATATATGGCCTCATTATATATATATATATATATATATATACTTGTGTGTATATAAACCCTCCTTGTTACTACTTTCCATATAGATGTAGTTTGTAGTTATGCACTTACAGATTGTAGTCCTTTTCTCTGTTCTCTAATGGTCAGGACCCTCACTGTTATTTGGATAGTGAATCATTCTCAGCTCTGCAGTGACAGTGATGTAGTGGAGGTGTGTTATTGTATGCTGAGCTGGTACGATTGGATCAGACAGAAAAGTCCTGCTTGAGTTTTTAAACACCTCAGTGTCACTAAAAGATTGCTGCCTAATTAAAAAAAGAAAAGAAAAACTATACATAAATCCCTAGCACTCTCCAGCACCAGCTTTACTGTCTAAACTTAGCAACTTATAGGATTCACTCAAGGAGAATGATTTATATGTCCCCGGGAAGTTGTATTGGAATAGCTATTTATATACAAAGATTATTATGCTGTTTAACCAGCAGAGCCTCTTCATTAAAACATAAAAAGATGGACTGAAGATTGAATTTCAGTTAATCTCATAGCAACCTACAATGTGCTAAAAGAGCCCTGACCCATGACAACTTGGAAGCATATCAACTTGTAATTTATTTCTCAAATTATGTGTGTTTGCGAGTTTAAGGAAATAGATATGAATAAGTGGACAGTGCAGTGGAAAAAAATCGAACTATGCTAAATGATAAGCCAGTGGACTGACAGGCAGGGAAAGCTCTTGTGAGATAAAAGGGTAGAGCATGAGGAAGACAGCATCTGATCTTTTATGGAGTTTAAGTCCTTGTATGATTTGATTTGCTGCAGCAGCAAGTGTTTTTATTCGAGTCAGGCGGAATCATGGATAAGCAGTGAGACTATTAAGCATCACTCAGAGGAGCTTCAGGTGCCCTCCATCAGCACTTTCTGCTTCCTCTCCACTCTCGAGCCACTCAAGGAGCCAGCTGTGGAGTGCACTTACTGTTGTAAATCTATATTAATTCTCTCTATAATTTTACATCCACAGCTTCAGCACACAGCCAGCATGCAGCTTCACTGTTGTGCCAAATCACTCAAACCCATGCACACACACACACACACAAACAATCAGAAGTATGTATGGCTCATTTCATGCTCGAGTGGGGTGGCACAAAGCCAGACACTCTGTCCAGCTATCTGGACTCTGAGGAGAGAAAACAAAAGAGCCAGAAGGGTAGCGGAGATATACAATGGAACTGTAGCTCCAATCTATCAGAAACCCAGCTGCTACATTTTTTAAATGAATATTTTGAGTGAATTATTAATAATTTTACTACTATTAATGCTAACATTAGCTAAAATTAGTTCATTCTCCTCAGTTCTGCCATTTGTGCTTTTTGATAACTACCAAATTATTAAAGAAATCCAAACTATAACTTTAATGTGGGGTTGCTGTTTTATAGGCCAAATTAATAAAAGTTACTACAGCTTTTAGAAAATGAAAAACACTTTCAAAAGCATGTGTCCTGTCCGAGCTATTTACGAGCATAACCTATGCTGAGCAGAAATGAGACAGAGAGAATCGATGAATCATGAATCGAGAAGCGAAAGCACTTGCTTGTCACTGGTCTATTAGCACTGACCCAAACATGGAAAAACATTACTACATTAAATTATAGTGAATGTGATGTAGTTCTATGTGTGAACTAACTTTACAAGGAACATTAGAATTGAACAAAATGATGATGCCTGAGCTGGTCATTATTCTCAAGATATTAGATTATACAAACCAATATATAGGGAGAGAGAAATTGGTGCTTAATAAGGTGAATGTCAATATGATAGTTAATACAGGTTGTTGTATTGACTGTGTATATTCTGAAAATATTAATCTTATATACACATATACAATATGTACATGGTAACTGAGTTTACACTGGGATTTAGCACTCCATCCCATGTTCGGTGTTCAATGCCCTCAGTTTTGTTTTTCTTAAATTGTTCTCAAATAAGCATAATCTCATTCTTGTTCTTAATCTTTAAAAATCAACAAATCATTTTGGTATTAATTCAGTTTTTTCTGGTCTTTCTTTTTTCATACTGTTATCTTTTCATAATCCCCACCAGCAGCACATACTCTGTTTTGATACCCAGTGTCAACAAGGTTCCCTGTTCACACACGGAACACAACTCAGATGCACAATTCATCTGGCAGTCATCATCTTGCCAGATGCAGGATAAAAAGGGAGGATCAGCATTGGAAACACTGGTTCATTCCCTGTCGCTGGCAAGGTGAGATTTGTTGGTCAGGTTGCATAAATGAGTCTGGTTCTGTCTGAGTGGCAGCTTCCCACGGTTAGACTTGGGGTTCGGTACCATCTGACTTGACTTCAGACTAACTATCTGGAGCCTCCAGTTTCTGAGTTTCCTCAAGTTTAGGGAGCTGGGAGCAGGTTGCTCAATCACACTGTACAATAATTAAATGATACTCATATAACAATCATATATAATCATCAGACTAAAGCTGTTATTAACAATAATACAACTGTAGTAATCTTTACAATCTTCTTTGTGAAACTGAGTAAATGATGATTACAATATGTGATTAACCTCTGCTGTAAACAACATTTATTATTTATGTTAATCATGTCTAACTCCACAACCCTTGCATATCCATAATAAGCCTCAATTCCACATCAGTAAACATAATTAGCTAATGCAGTGCTCCCTGTGTTTCTGGAGCTACAACTTAACTGTGTGCATTTAATTAGTAAAGTGGTTCATGTTATTTAAAGACTCTTTTTTTTAACTTTGAGCCTAAGCTCCTTCTTATATTTAGAGCCTGCATCTATTGGTGATCATATGAGGGACAAGGCAAAAGTGAACCTACCCATTGGACTGGTGGAACAAATAATGAAAGACAGACTGGTAGGGTTGTACAGCAATATAACATGTTAACAGTTGGATGCTGATTCAATTCTAGATAGAAAACTGCTGGGGAAATGGGAAACCTGTTAGGCTATGTCCCCAACATGGCGACCAACTTAAATGCAGCCATCTTGAATTCTACTTCAGTTTCTCAAACGGGAAGGTCACTGTGTGAAACAATAAACTTTTTGTATCCATGAACAGTAATTGGATGTACAACTAGAAAATTTGCCATAAGGTCTACAGAATGTGTTCGATATGCTGTCCACCATGTTTAAGTATTTAAGGCTATCCTTTTCTGCCATGCCTGATTAATTTTCACCCAAATATCTGATTGAAGGCTAGCACAAGCATCAATAAAATGAAAATTGTGTATCTTTACAGAATAAACAATTGCCTTGACCCTACAGATATAAATCCAAATGGGGTTTCAGGAGAACATGGTGGCCACTTGATTAGACCCCTACAACTAATCTACTTTTGGGGAAACTGCACATTAAGACAATCATATCATACCAAAATGAGGTGTGGTGCCATTTTGTTAAAGGAAATACATCATCATCTAACGCCGTTGTGTTTGCCATGGTTTGTGTTTGACCAGTATCGGTGATCCTCCTTGTTAACATCACCATTCATAAATAATTTGCTTAATTATTGAACAGAATCTTATAGGGAAAATGAGGATTTATCTAAAGTTGCTGTGTCACCCATTCTGTAAATTCTACCAAATGGTCCGGGTCTTAGTTAGGTGTTGCAGTATCTGAATTTTGTATGGGTGCTATTTATGGCTAGACAAAATTAGCCAAATAGAGGATTTTCAGAATTTCGCAAGTTGTTTGTTAACTACAGTGTGGGTAATGGGAGACCTGCTTGGATGACATTGGTTGAAATCTTCTCAGTGATCTGATAATACAAATTTATAAAATTAAACTACATTTTAAAATATATGTTTTTAATTTAGGTGTTTTTATATGACACATCTGTTTTCGCACCGTGAATATGCCAAATGTCAAATAAGCAAGTGTCCCAAATAGCTTATGGCCCTCACAAACTGTTTTCAACATTGTAACAGTTACATATATGGTATACCATTTTTAAACACGGCCCATAAGTAGGGGGGCCTCACATGGTCAAGCAGTGAAAAAGACACTCATGTACCATGAATGAACAATAGTCCAATTTAGGCCTGGATAAAGGTCACTATTCCCCCATCTGGCCTCCTTTTTCTGATGCACCAGCAGTAGTGCCTGTTAGGGTTCCTACCTCCCCCGGTGCGTTCAGCCGCTCCTCGCCGGTCGCCATTACAGAGCTATCGGTAGGACGGCTTAGTATCCACTGACTTAATTGTGTCCTGATCCCGAACAGCTCCTTCGCGTCCTATAAAGGCGTGGTGTTGGCGCTGTTCGGGGCCAGGTCATCATCATTCAGACGGTATTCCATCTCCGTTCAGTTCGTGTGTCTGACCGTCGTCGCCATTGCACCCTACCGCGTTCCCTAGAGTTAGTGGTGAAGTCCGGGGGCTTATTAGGGCTAAAGGACTGGTATGGGCGGGAAACCCCCGAGGTATTTAGTTTGTTAGGGGCACTTTGAGGGTCTTCCCGTTCCGTACCTGTGCGCTCCTCGCACGGTCAGAGCTCGTGCTCTTCGGTCG
>JAUZSU010146416.1:0-15002 GCA_034780255.1 Parotocinclus maculicauda | reverse complement strand
ACACACACACACACACACACACACACACACACACACACACACACACACACACACACACACATACACACACACACACAAACATTTTGTGTCTTTATCAACAACAATAAAAAAAGCAGTGTTCTTTGTGGGGACTAGCAAGATGTTAAACATGTCAGAGCTATATTGTTCTACAATGTAATACATACAATCAATTCTTCACACAAGTGCATGAACACACGCACACATGACCCCCCTCCCCCCATTAAAAATAAAACAAAACAACAAACAACAGTCAAACTTAACCCTATAATCCTGTAGCAAGTCTACTGGCTCTTTTGGTTTTTCAGCTGTTGTTTTTAGTAAGTAAAACAAAGTAATTTCCCTTATGAGAAACATATGACGTTTTATATGATCACATAAAGACACTTTAACAATGACATTTTAGATCTTTCTTATGATGGCAGTGCCCCAAAAAGACATTTTTTGACGTGTTTACATTTTTTACCTAAACTACAAATCTTTAAGATAAGCAGAGCAAAAACAGTCTGTTGCTTATCATGGTTGGGGGAAGGTCTGGAGCCTAACCCAGAATTCACTGGGTAGGAAGAAGTACAACATAAAGTACACCTTTATGTTGCAAGCCCCATCAAGAAATTCAAACCCAGGTCTCCAGGAATTGCCATTTTCAGCAGATGACTTACCAACGAGCCATTGGCCTAGACAGCTAGCATCCATAATATGCAAATCAGAAATAAAACCTTACACACCATTTCCCTGGCAAACCAGCATGCCTTGGGTTGCATATGCACATTGGAACATGTTTAATATACATGACTAATTAAGCACGATGGTTTCTAATTATTAAAAAAAGAACGTTTAAACTTGTGTATGTATTAGAGTGTTGTTTTGAGTTAACTGTAATATTTACACAACTATTTCTTGTTTGAAATTTATTTTTTTTATTTAAATTAATACAATTGATTTAATACAATGCAAAGCAGTACAGCTTGCTGCAGTTTAGTAAAAATTTCAAATTGGATGCTGGTGGTCATTCCAATAGCTAATAAATATGGAGAAGAGCAACGTTTCGGATGCCTGAAATTTAACTAAATGGCTTATCAAAAGAAAAGGCTTAATCTCTTTCATGAACTTCCTCTAAACTTGTATATACATCTACTTTACCCTAAACATCTACTTGTAAAGTTTTAATGTGTTGTTTGATTTTTATGCTTGACCATAACAGCACATATTCATGGGAAGGTAAGATTACAACAAAAGAATAAAGAGCTCTTTTGCGAATAGGCTGTTTTTAGTCCAAGTTAGTAATGTGTTTATACTAAAGCAGCTGGGACTCTGTTTGGCTTGGCAGAACTCCAGACCTGGTGGTTTGTTGCCCATCAGCCACGGGCCATCCAGAAGGGGGCACTGACATTCTCACTGGCACAGACTCGCCTCAGCATACTGTTGCTAATGTGGAAGGAAATAACAAAGTGGTTAGATACAGTAAAAGTTTCTTTAAAAAACTACTGTGTACTATATATCTGACCAGAAATTCTCCTAACACTATGCATTGAACCTGCCATATGGGTGACATTAAAGGGACGGCAAAAGCTGACTGAAAAAAGTTTAGTGACAATTTGAACTCATTACGTTCATTGGGGAAATATGTGGAGAAAATGATATACCTCTGAGAATGTGTTTAAATGCTTCAAAATGAAATTATTTCAGTAGATTACAGAGTCTCTATATATATTCATTTCAAAATGTCATACTGAAAGAAACCGGTTGTTTTAAGTTCTCAAATAACAGTCCTCTACACAAGTCTATAAATCATAATCACTAATAAAGTCCTACAAGAAATATCAAATATGAAATATCAGAACCTGAGCATTAGCCAAAGCAAAGTATGTTTTGCAGCTGATACCACTTAATAGGGAAGTGCCCAAAGCATGTGGAAAAGAGTTAAGGCTGGGCCAGGCAGAGAAGAAGGATAAGAGTGCGTTTGTCTAACTAGGCTCTCCACAGGGAAAAAAGACCACACATCTACTGCAGTTGAGATCCAGAAGCATTTCAATTACATCTTATGGCAGAAGTCCAATGCCACCTGTGCATGGAACTAGGCCATTAGAGTCGAGACACTGTGGTTTGATGTAGTTGGGTGATACACAGGCGATTATTTTAAGATAATATGGGAAGCATGGCATCCCCTTCAGTTTGTATGGTAAAATAGTAATTACTTTTTTTTACCAAAATTTCTACACTATTAATTAAGCCTGGTGGAATTCAATATTCAATCATTCATTAAATTTTAAGTTCTTCCGGTGAAAAGCAAAGTGCTATGTGTAAAATCTGCTTTAAATCCTCAGACCAGGGGCACTGGCCAGGATTTTGGACACCATGAAAGGATATTACACTGTTCTAATGCATTTTTAGAGACCCTATAAGTCATAGGCACTGAAAATGGTCCTAACACACAGCCCCCCTGCCCCAGACACAGACGTAATAGACAGTCATTAAAGCTTGTGCATCTCTGGGTGTCTACTGAGCAACTGAGTATGTGCCAAGACAAAGATCAAACACTGATTGGACATCTGTTATATTATGTCAAGTCACCATTTGAAATTCTTACAACTTATTTACAATATTCAAAATTTACAAATTATAGATTAAGATAAAAAAACGTATTATTATACAGTGGTTCCCAATTTGAGGGTGGGGGGCAGCAAAGTACTCGGTATCTTAAGTAAATATTTAAGATACATAATGCATGTAACTTAAAATAAATCACTATGAAGGTGATTTGTAACTTTATTTTGTTTTGCTCAAGAAGATGTTGCATTTTGCGTTGACTTACAAAGTTTAAAATAAATTCCAGTGGAGTTTGAAAGCAATAGGCATATACGTGGGTTTTAAGGCAGTGAGGCAGCCTTGAAAATATTCTTATCTTTAAAAGAAGGCACTGTAGAAAAAGTTTTGAAACCACTGTTATTAGGGAAAATTGCTAAGCTCGACAACAAAGTGAAACTCCATATAACTCCATAACTCCTATGGTGCATCTCCTACGGAGGTCTACTTCTGTAGGCCAGCTCACAGTTTAAGACTAAGTAGAACGTGATTAGCAGGGAGCTGCAAGCTTCTAGAGTCTGCAGTATTTTGATGCACACTTAGGGAAGTAAGTGCAATTTAATAATAAACTAGGTCATCCAAAAGCAGCCTTTCCCTCCACACTCATTCCCCTCAGGCCCAGAGCTAAATGTGAGAATAGTCCAACCTACTCTTATATGTTAATCTGGACGCTGGCTTACTAAACAGGTCTGCTAAATAGGAACCACATGTCCAGCACCATACAGACAGCACAAATTGTTCATTCATTCAGGGGATACTGGGTCACAGAGAAAATGCAGCCAGTGTCAGGCCTTAGAATAATAGTTGGAGGGCCCCAGTCACCGTCAGACACTTAATGGCAGGGAACTGTACTCACCTCGAGCCCCGGTGCTTAGTCATACCAGAGGGGCTGTGGAATAATTTACTCTACTGTAAGTGGGTCACCTGACCCACAGAGGCTCAGAGCTACATAGCACAGGTGTAGAGTATTCACACATATTACACACAAATGCAGTCCTTGTGTGTCTGCTGCAGCTACAGTATTAGTGTGGTAGGTACACTGAGTAGTAATAATCATAGTAAACAGTACCTAACTGACTAAATTGAATTTGTGACTGTTTAAAATGGCCATCTCACAGTTAAACTGATTTAATAACTTCTCAGGAATAAATAGCCAGCTGAAGGCTCGTCTCATGGATTGACACAACCGACCGCTTTCTTGAGGAATTGTGGAAATTTATGCCTGCATCACATTCTTACAGAAAAGACTGCTAATGCTGGGTGGCATATCGAAACTAAATTAAAAATACATTAACTTATTGGAAATGCAGGATGACCCAGTTTCGTTACCCTTTTTTTTTCTTTGCTGCAATCCTACTGTTATTTAATTTATATAAGTATTTCTCAGTATCTTTATAAGAATATGACCAAAAACACAGATTTTATGCAGAATTTAAAGTAAAAATCAGAAAAACACCTTCTATAGGCTACAGTGGCGAGATTGTAGTGTGACCTGCTCTTACATTTCAGCAAAAGCATCGTCTGACAACTTCACCAGAATGTCAAGTTGACCCCTCTACAGTCTAAAGAATTAGAGTGGTTATGGAAAGTGAGT
Organism: Parotocinclus maculicauda; assembly: GCA_034780255.1. NCBI lineage: Eukaryota > Metazoa > Chordata > Actinopteri > Siluriformes > Loricariidae > Parotocinclus > Parotocinclus maculicauda. The sequence continues at coordinate 10,804 of JAUZSU010146416.1, read as the reverse complement.
AAATAATTGAATTCTACCATATTAAAATTTTCTGTGTAGCCAATTGGAAATGATTTTGCATTGTTTATTTTTAAATGTATAGCATTACATTAAAACCTTATTTAGCTATGCAAAAGCTAATAACTCTTTGTGAAATATCTTGTTTTATATTAATATACTGATAGTTAGGACACTAAATGTTTCAATAGACTACATGCTTTCTTAATGGCTGTGCTAAAAATGTAACTGCAACCCAATGCATTATGATGAATCCAGTGTTGGAAGCTATACATCAGCATTATCTCATGCTCACTTGTAATCAGCAATTGCATTTATTACTTTTCCTGTACTTAAATAAATGCAATTATAATCCAACTGTTTAGTCTTTTTTGTCTTGAAACTCATAGCTGCAGAGCCTACTAAGAGAAAACTGAGTATGTATAGAACATAATAAAAAGTAGTGTTGTCTTACTCCAGTCCGGTCTTGAGACAAGCACTCTCAATCTCGTCTCAAACTATTTTGGAGGTGGGATTGAAAATTGTTGTTGAGACCAGCCTAATGTGTGAGGTAATGCTTTCTTATATAAAACAAGACTTAATTCATCATGGGATAATCCATTTCTTATTTACTGTGATTATATTACACAATACAGCGCAAACTAGTTGATACAATCAGAGAATGTTACATCTAGTTGCCTTGTTGGAATGCAACAACAAAAAGCTAGAACTTAATTTGACAGTGTTGAATGACTTTGAAGGAAAATGTTAATTCGTTGTGTATCCATGCCAGTAAAGGAGAGTCAAGAGAACCTTGTGCTTAAAGCCAGAAATTACCAATCTTCAATAAGTGTGCTTTCTCCCTAGGAAGCAATGCGTCTCCGTCGGGCTTAAGGAGTGTCTCAGTTGTCTATGGGAATACTTTATGAAGAGGCTTTTAAAAGTTATTGTGTTAGATCCTTCGATTTCTGTGCCACTGGTCTATTACTAACAATCATTGTCTACATGGCCAACATTCCCAGATGTGTTTCTTTAATTAAATCTATAGATTACTTTAATTGTTTCATTTACTGACTGAGCTGCTTGTTATTTATCTTGCACATGCAGCACAGTTCAATTCACTCTCTGTAATTGAACGTTCCCTGGCAAATGCCCATACTTCAAGGTCTATGTTTGTTGCAGTCAGCTGTTCTGTGGTGCTTATTTAATTACTGCGGTGTTTGTGTAATACATTTGAGCATATATTGTTTTTACCAACAGGTCCTCAAAACAGATTTTGAGATTTAAGCAGAGAGGCATTTGCAGCTACCTGATTAGTTACGATTTTTAATGCAACATGTCAGAGAAAAATAATCCTTTTCAATATATTTCAACATATAAATTGCTCATCTATTGCCTAAATGTGTTTGTTTAAATTCTGACTGTGTTCACAGAAAGCCCTAACAAGGAAAAAGCAGGAATTAACTACATACTGAGTACCACAGCGGAGGGCATGATTATTTAACTTGTGCATGCAAGCCATTTCCATGCTAAGAAAGGGCAAAGCATAGCCTGTTCTTCTACTTAAAAATTTTATAACAGGGAGTTTTTCCTTGCCACTTTTGCCATAGGCTTGCTCAATTTGGGATTGGTCTTTTAAGATAATACAATTTTGCAAATCTGCACCATAGTGGAAAGTGATGTATAAATACATTTGACTTGACTTGATAATATTATAAAAAATAATGCCAAACTGATCTTACTCTTACTCTGGTTTTACTCTTTTAGGAAAACAAAGTTGCTTTCGACTTATTGTACACTAACAACATGGTTGGTAAACAGCTGGCAGTACAGGTCTATATAAGCAGACTAAAATTCACTTGATTTGTTCCAACAACCAATATGTCACAAAAATTTTTAGAAACCCATGTTAGCAGTAATTAACAGTAGAGGGTTCCATTGTATTCCGAAGTAATTTCCCCTCTTAACCACCAGTGCAGCCACCTTGAGCTTTTAATTTCTAAAGCCTGCCTCCCAAATGCTCCTTTAGCCTTCTGAATTTTCCCATGATAGCTCTGTAGGCTGGTGGTAATAAGGGGCCAAAACAGGATGCATGGGGTGTCAGAGTAGGGCTTTGCAGGAGCCTGAACTCTATTACAGATGCAAATCCAAGCTCTGTGTAAGGATTGTTTCAAGGGAGCTCATAGGTTCCTTTGTGTGTGCCTTAGCAAATTTACGCAACCTGCTTAAACTGCTGTTATTGTCCTTACCCCTTCATTGATTTCCTCCCTGACAGAATTAAACAATAGGCTCATATGAACAACTTTGTTACAGCATTATGCAGCATATAAGGATATAGCAGCAATATAGTTGTGGATAATTACACCTACGCTGCAGAGGGCTGCAAACTGGGAGTTAGATCACATTTTGCTTGGATACAAGAGCCCAGAGGAAATATGGACAGCTCAGTATACCGGATGCTGCCATTATAGCTTTAAAAAGGCACTTATTCTTGCACTCGCATGCTCAAGTGAAGGTAGTTTGCGGTATTTTAGCATGCAAAGAAAGACCCTGCTAGCTGACCTACAAAATGGTGTCAAGATGGGCTATTATTTCTTTAATGAAAGGAGAGGAGGTCTTCTAAAAGGGTGAGGAGTTCAATGGGCTTAGTAGTCAGAGGATAAGGTAGTTGTGATTGGACATGTCTTTATTCAGCTCCATGGTTCAACTCAGATGCTATGAACTGGCCAGCGGCCTGTAAATCTTCAGTCTAAACAGGTCACCACCAGTGCACACCAATAAGAGAGCCATCAAAGCCTGTTAACTCAGTCTAAGTCTCTGAATTTGAAAGCATCAAAACACAGATTTCCAACCAATTTCCCACAAAAGCACGGAGTAAAATAAAGTATTTTATTAAATGCATAAGATGGACAGGACAGGACAATCCATATAAAAGTTTAATTTAGCTTACCAAGCCTCTAGGCACAAACAAAAGACTGGCTAATTCCGGATCAAAATGCCATCAAGGTTTCACTATGTACACGCTCTAAACTGCAATTCAGCTAATGCACATGGTTTTTCCTGAGGACCTTATTGTCAGTTAAACTTTTTCACTGTGGTTTGAGTTGAATGGAGTTGTGTAGGTGGCTAATCAGACTCCTTAATGACTGTGCTTGAGCACACATTGGGCCTGTTGAACAGTCACCTATAGGACTCTGTTCTAATCCATCTAATTAATGAATAGCTATTACTTTCAGCTATTCTTGCTCTGATGTTCTCCTTATTCCTGAATGAGATCTTTGGGCCCTCATTTGTTCTGTATGCAGACTGGTGTTTCCCTTAGTTCTTTCAATTTAAACAGGGCTTTCCTAAGAGAGGAGCTGTGTTGGGCCACAGTAGACATTGAGCTTAGTCACATAGCAATGTCCTCTGGGTCTCTCTCCTTGTAGGTTTTTTGACAAAAATCAAATGTCATATGCACAGGGAATTAAACCGATTGTGGATTATTCTTTGTGTATTAGGAGTATTAAGCAATCATACTACATGTTGTATTAGCAGGTTTTTCATTATAGGTCACAGCTTGTTTCCTGAGTAAACATTTCACAGTATTGGCTTACATGCTAAAATATGCTTTTGTGTTTGGTTTAATGACATCTGGAAACATATCTTAACAGATGGAGTTTTGGCTGTTGGCTTTCTTTGGTTGTATGTTTTAACTAAGCAAAAACCTTTAGAAGAAATCCTTCTTGAGCTCTCATTAGTGAATCACAATTTATTAGATTTGGCAAAGCTTTCGTGCAGGATGCCCTTCCTGGCATAACCCTTCCTATGTATCCAGGCCTGGGACTGGCACTAGGACTACGCCAACAGAATGTGGGGTTGTTTTGTAAACATGCCGCTTGACCTTCACATTGCAAACATCACAAGGGATTAAACACGCCCATGACAAAAATGTACTATGGGATTTTATAGTAAAACTGCAAATTGCTTGACAGTTGTAATGTTGTAAAGTTTTACAGTTTGAAAGTTGTTAAAGTTTACAATTCTACTATGGATTTTGATGGTTATTTGGGCACTGTCACAGTACATTTTTTTCCTGGGCAGGCCTTTTTACATTGCAGTTTTTAGCATCTAGCTATACCCACAGAGTAGCAAGGCCTCAAGACTGCCTTTAGAATGCTGGTCATAAAAGCCACAATTTGCAGTTCAGAGGGTAATTGCATTCTTTTCTAGGCTTTTGGGGTAAATGCTTGAGTTGACTGTAGCAACTTGGCTCAAGAACAGTTTGTTTAGCCCACTGGCATTTAAATGTATAACTCTAATTTAATGGTCTATTACAGCAACACAGCCTCTTAATAGTAGTTCAAGACCCTTTTCAGCAGTGCCAACCATTTATTAAGACCTGAAATAAATCTACCATGCTGTCAAATAGAATGTAAAACTTTTACATTTACAGACCGCAAATCTGTTTACAGAACAACTTTTTCAGTTATTACTAATGTTATGCAAAAATGAGAAGGTTTTCTAGATGGTGGGGTGTCTAAAATTGATGTTTGCAGAGTTAGGTCATATTTGGGTAGGTCTGTTTATCTTGGTGCTGTGGTGACCAATTGGGAATTAATCCTTCTGATTGCCCTCACAAGGTTACAGACCTGAAGCACAGGCTCGGCTGTTCATTTCCCTCCTTAACTCGTTCGTCCCAGGAGAGTGTACCATCTCCCTTACTAACAGGCAAACAGCACCATTATAAACACCTAGTTCAATCTGGACTCTCTACAGCCTGATAGAATCTGGTACTTGCCAGCTGTTATAAACTCAGCCATTCTGTATTTGTAGGAAGGTGAATAAAATGTGATAAATAAGATGTATTTTTCACCCAGATAAGTTAATCAGTGATATTTAGTAAAAAATATTTAAATTTCTTTATGCTGCCATGATTGGTGATTCCCAATGGTGGATTAATTACATTTATGTTCTCATCTTTTCCTAAAAGCATCTTAAAATGAACCCACCCTACAGTGTTTATCTTTCCTAGCAATTTAATCCAATAATAATATTTGCTTGGGAATACAGCACATTTTGGATATTTGAGTGACAGTTTGAGATCTTAATTAATTTCCTGAAGATTCTCATAAACTCTTAAGTCTCTCATACTTTCAGACTTTTCAGAGTAGAAAAACAAAACAAAACCTAAATTACTTCTGGGAATTCTGTTGTGCGTAGCCTAATTAAGAAATCTCATAAGAGTTGTGTATTTTTTTTTTTCATTTCAACAGTTTGCACACTCGCAACCCTACTGCCACTATTGTGTCCATTGCATCTCCAAATATTATTTTAAATTTTATTCAGTTATATAATATTTCATTAATACTTATATCTCTGTGTCATAGGGTACTTTGGTTAAAACTCTTCAGTAATAGTTCATCCGAGTTCCACTGAACCCACTAGTCTGCCTCTTTTGGCTAATATATAATGCCCTTTTTACCCAAACCATTCTCTGCTATTGTTAGCCTCCAGTTCCCACTGAGGCCGTGCCAGATTGGAGCTCAGAGCTCTGCTTGACAACATGGTGTAAAATCCTATTTGCATTGTGTAGTCTGTAGAATCTTCAAGCCTGTGTGCTACAGACAAATCATCCATCCCTTTGCCAACCCCTTCATCTTCATCTCGTCTGACTCTCGGACTTTCTCTAGAATTCACACACACATTTCTCACTTTTTTCATGAGTTTGTAGACACTCCAAGAGCCTCCCCACCCATCATCCTTCATCAACACTCCAAGTGCACACACAAATAGTAAAGGAGCTAGACAATGCATGTTGATGACTGCACTCTGTTTTGCGAAAGAGTCCTCTAACCTGGATTAGAGGGATTTAAGTGCCTATTTAGGCAGGCTATAATGATAAACCCATACAAGGCAGAGCAGTACCCTTATATCAGACCCATCCACACATACAAATATGACAGTACACATTTACAGCAGTGGGAATCCCTCTTTAAGCCTTGACTTGTAGTTACTCTCCAATATAAGGCAAATTATTGGAACATAATTAAAATTAATCCATATTTTCCTTCTTATGGAGCTTTTAAACAAAAGTGTACCATGCCGTGTTGCTCACTAAACCTTTATGACCTCGGAAAATCACAGGGGTGTAATGAGTAAGACTGTTCCAATAGAAATTTAAAATGTAAAGTGATTTAAAGTGATGTGCGTGTATATGCAAGAAACATTTATGTTTATTGAAATAATTTATTCACATTCCCAATCTAATCAAAATAGATCAATGGCTAATTACTAAAAGTGAATTTAGATATTTCTATCATGGGAACTTAGTATTCAAACAGACAAAAAAGCAAGTAAGAGCTATATTTCTCCTGTTCCTTCACAACACCGACAGATACGTGTACAACAACATTCAGATATTTATCTAATATCACTATTTCAGCCTGTGCTGAGAACCTATCACAGTCCCAATCTGGGCTGCCAGCGAAAACAAATCATCACAGCAATCTGGCTTGCCAATCCCCCGCTGTGGGTGGGGATTGGGATATAATGGATTTGAGTAATGAAAGACGACAGAAATTCAGACAAGCGATCCCCACAAGGCCTCATAGAGCAGGTGCAGGAGGACAATGGCCCTAAACCCCCTGGCCTGGAGCTAAGCACAGGCCAAGCTGTCCTAATGAAGGGTCCAGGCCATAATTAAGTTGCTGAGTTAGCCACTCACTGTCAAGGCAGGTGTTAAAAGAAGACAGCGAGAGCTGTATGTACACTGTACACTGTGAAACAGCCTCTCAGCTGCAGATGCAGCAGGAGAGGAAGTCATTTTTCATCCATCTCATTACTCCACATTTACAGCCTGCTGCTTCTTGTTTTACTACATACAGTAAACCTAAGCATAAGTGCATGCCAGTCTTTCTATTAGGCCTGATGGAAATAGGATCACTCCAACAGGGCAGCAGTTTATTTACTGTGTACCCTTAAAGACTCTTACTTAAAAGTTGTAACATAGTCTACAGGTAACTCAAGGAGAACACGTATACATACACAATCTAACACAGCAATTTGAGTTTAGGGGTTTTTTAAAACTCAAATATGTCTTAAATCACACAACAGGTACAAATTTGGTAAGGGTGAGCAAAAACTGACCAACATGCAACAGCAAGGGGCAGGATCAGTCATGATCCCCTTCCATACACACAACCTCAAAAATATTTTTCTTATATTTTCTAGTGTTGCACTGATCAGCATTGGAAACGGGAATTCAATTAGGAACATTATTTCTCTCTGAGTGTGCAGATTAAATTATGCTCTCTTGGATTCTATGCCTAAAGGAAAGTCTAAACTTGTGAAGGATACATTAATGTTGTGCACTTCAGAAACCCATGTCAAGAAATTTGAACAGACAAACTGTCTAAAATTCTAAATATTTAGATAACCAGGCAAGAGGTCTAACAAACTCAGTACCCTTGAGCTAAAAAGTACTGTAATTGAAGAAACTCTTGATACTGCTGTAAGCATTGTCAGAGAATGGAAAGCTATGGTGACAAATAATAACACTCACTGAATTCCCAAGTTACAGATTTTGCTTATATATCTACAAATATTTTGATTACCTGAAGCCATTTCAAGAGGCTAATTAATAGTAAGAAGAAACAAAATTTAGGAACTGATATGTTACCCAGAAGTGAAACGTGACAAAGGGCGATTTTCTTATTCTATTATTCACATTGAAATAATGCAAACCATGACTGTCTAAATTCCTTGAGGTTTACATTTCCACAGAGCCTAGTAACAGCTTGTACAATAATGTAAATTTAACCAGCTGCAGACTTATTTAAATAAACTGATGTCATGATCCATTTTCAGTTAAACATATAATGTCACAGGACAGCTCAGTACAGAATAGCACTTTAAATGAACAGTTTAGTCATTGTATCTGTAATATAATTTAAAGGGGCTATCAGCTTCTTTTCTTAATCTTTTATGACATTTGACTGTGGTGTCCTCAATAATTATTATTACCTTTGATATTATTATCAAAGTACAATGCTGGTCAGTTAGACTAGAGATTAATTTATTGTATTTGTGTTGGGCAGTCATCAACTGTTGCCAAAGTATATATACAAGTGTATTTTTTCAAAAGACATGAGCTAGTTGGTTACTATACTATTTCCAGTTTATTTAATTTTGATGGAAACTTCTTAACTTATCTTATAAATCCCATTACCCAACGTTATCTTATGCCATTATCTATTTTTTTGTTGCACCCCTGGATGAACACTGAATAACAATGACGCTAATGTTTATTTCTACCGGTTTCTGAGACTGATCTAGAGCAAAAGTGGAATTTTTTGTGAGTCACCATGGAACAGTTAAAGAGAAAACCCACATCTGCAGTACTCACATGTTTTCAAATTGCTTTCACACTTTCACACAACTCTGTGCCAGGAGCTCAGAGCTGACAACCCACATCATAGCTATCAGTCTCCTGTACTTTAAACTTGTTTTACCCACCAAGAAGTGAAAGCCTTAAACAAAAACTTTTGTGCATCAAGCTTTCAAGTCTCTCAGAACAGCCATACATTTCTACATGTACAGTGGTTCATTGGTTAGTGCTTTCACCTCAGAGCTCCAGAGAACTGGGTACAAGCTCTGGGTTCTCCACATTTCTGTGTGGGTTTCCTTTCACATTCCAAAGACATACATATGCCACACATTGTCACATAATGACAGTCAATCGTAGTAATATATATATTGTAGTAATATATATATATATATATTTATATTCAAAATATACTAAATAGAGGTGGAACTTGTAAGCAATTTATTTTCCTGTATTTAATCTGCTCTGTTTCTGTGTTCCTTCCTCTTTTCTATGTAGGTGTTAAAAAAAAAAAAACAGTCAATTTTACATTGTCAGTTTAAAGAATATTTACCTCTGCCATATACAGACACAGCTACAATAATAAATGAATACATTTTATCTTATTTTAGGTGAACAATCATTCAAAATTTACCATAGCATTAGGTTACAGTGGTTGTACAAAGGTAATGACAACACAACATTGACATATCGACATATTAGAACCAAGTCGGATACATTTTAAATCATATAAAGTAACAACATCATGGTTTACCTATGTAATTAATCAACTTATGCATTTGTATTCTAACTAAGCTTTCCATTTTTTAGCAACTACACATATTGTTTAAATGTATGCCATCATTTTGGTCAGATTTACTGCTACTGAATCTGGCTTTGTGATAGTGGTTGCTTTTCTGTTAGCTCTGCATAACAGAACTACAGTATTAGATAAAAAGATTAAATCTGTAATAAGTTCATTATTTTGTACACCTGCTTTATCCAAATCAGGGTTGTGGGAAGCCTGGACCTAAACAGCATCACTAGGTGCAATGCAAGAACCACCACAGCTCTGTGCCAACTTTAGCCAATCCACTGCAGCGCACACAGGCATGCTAACTGACTCACTCACACTCTGACCCTTCAGAGACACCTAATGCATGTCTTTGGAATGTAAGAGGAAGCTGAAGTACCCAAAGCAGACTGACATAGATGCAGGAAGAACATGCTTCTACCTCATTTATGCAAAAGCATAAAGCATAATGATCTAATTAATTCAGCTTCTATCAAATGTTAGCTTTTCTGTTGTTAGCACCTTGCGTTTTCTCTTCAGGCCTTACTATATTAAGTACTAAGCATGGATCTCACAGCATAAAGGCTTAACAAAAATATGTGGCCCAATGATTGAAGGTCAGTGTCATAGGTGAAACTGTTTCTCCCAGTAATTTGCTTTCAACAGTCACTGTGCTTTAAGGGGTTTCCAGAATTGGGTTATTTCTTTATCTTTCAATTTCCAGCTTGAGTAACTTAAACCCCCAAGCAGCATCATAACTGCCTCTGAATTTGATAGTAGAATGCATTAATAACATATGTTGTCAATTTCGTTGCAATTTTTGCTGACAGAATTTATCAGCCAATTTATCAGCCAAAAAAACAAACTATATGACACCATTTCATATCGTTACATTTTTCTTAGTACTCTGCTCACCAAAATAGGGGGATATGTAATTATGGGATAATTCATTAGGACATACTTCATCAGGTGACATATCATCTTTAAAAAATTCCAAATTATATATTATTATACTATATTATCAATAATTATAAGTTTACTGGATGGGGTGTCTTTAGATAACAACACAATGTATGTATGCACAGGCAAGTCATAAAAAATAATTTGGCTTATCACGTACTTAGTAGAATTTTTATGTATGTTTGTATGTGTTTATGCATGAACGAGCATAGTGCAGGCTGAATAAGGACTAATCCTCTCACAATCTTACCACATAGGGGTGGGATCCCTGCATGAAAAGAAGAACCAGTTAAAATGTCTGGGGGAAAAAGCTAAACAATCCATTTGCCTATGGACCATTGGTCAATCAGGATCTTCTCAAAGCCCAGTCAATATGTGGGTGGCCTAAACAAGACTGATGATTGGTTTTATCCTTTCTAATTTATTGGGGGAAAAGTAAGAAAAACTGGATTTTTTCAAGCTAGTCATTAAATTGAAAAAAATAAAAAAAAAAATAAGTTTTGGTCATAATAACCGGCTGGTTTGATTAAACAAACATGCCCTATGTTACAAGACGGGACGTGCTATGTAACATAATAAATGTTTATTAATCCTTTATTGTGCGATTTACACGTATAACGAATGTACAAACAAGAACTACTGTTGCTTATGAATTTTGTTCATTGAAAAATAAATTTGCAACCAAGTTTTTCGAAACAATCTACAACACAATGTATAGGTACTCAGCATGC